>NW_026507559.1:0-17406 GCF_026875155.1 Cherax quadricarinatus
CACAAAAAAAAAAGCAAAACAACTGTACTACTCCAGAAAATTCACTGACACAAGGGAGATTAAAAAAGCCCGGAAAAAAAACCTCAGATTCAGGGCCCCCACAAACTGAAAAAAAAAGAATATTTTCCTAACAAACCAAAAGAAACCCCGCTGCAGCCACGACACGCTAACAAGTAAACGACTTTTCTAAAAACCTAGTTCTAATCCCCCAAATAAAACCCCATTACCAGGCCTTCCCGGGGGATACCTAGAGGGGAATTTCTCAATTCCTTCTATCTTGCTCCAAACTGAGCCCACGGAAGTCACCAAAAATTATAAATTCACTTAAAAATAACTCAGGGAATCTCCCTTGTCCCAAAAAATTTTTTTACAAGAGAGGGCCCATGTTTCCTGGATTTTACCTGGAGAAGTTTCGGGGTCAACGCCCCCCGGCCCGGTCGTGACCAGGCCCCCGGTGGATCAGCCCTGACAACCGGGCTGTTGCTGCGGGCTCACGCAAACCAACTTACACCCAAGCCCGGCTGATCGAACTGATTTAGTGTTGTCCATGCCACCTTAAAGACTGCCGGGGGTCTTTGGTAACCCCCCTTATGGTGCGGGGAGGCGTTAAAACACCCGGGGCCCCCTGACATTATTGTTGGTCTTTTAAGGGTTAGTAAAACCCCTGTTTTTTCATTGGGGGAGGTGCATCGTTCCCCAAGTTTTTTTGCTTTCGAGGAGTGATTTTCGTGTGAAAGTTGGGTACTAGTCCCTCGGGGATTTTCCGGTGTATATAATCATGTATCTCTCCCCCTGCGTTCCGGGGAATGGTTTAAAAACCCTCAAGCGCTCCCATTTTGAGGTTTTTTTATCCCGTTATGCGCGCCGTGAAAGTTCCTGTAATTTTCTGGCGGCAATTTCCCCGCCTTAAAAGGGTGTGTTAGAGTGCGAAAATTTCCACCCTAGATAGAACAAGTGAACCAGAGTGTCTCAGGGTTTGCCCCCTAGTTTTAAAGGGTTTCATTACCAAAAAATGCATTTTCTGCAATGCGATTGATACAATGTTTATGGTCCTGAAGGGGATCCTCCGACATAATCACTCCAGGTCTTTGACGTTGGGTTTCGCTCTATTTCGTGGCCAAATTTTTGTTTTGTCCCGATAAAGATTTAATTTCCTCTTTTTTCCCATATCTGATAATTGAAAATTTCTCATCGTTGAATTCATATTGTTTTCTGCAGCCCATGAAAGATTTTTTTGATGTCCGCCTGGAGCCTTGCGGTCGCAATGGAGACACTGTCATGCGATTGGGTTCACTGCAAAGGAAGACACGGTGCTGTGGCTGACCCTTGTCTATGTCGGATATGGGATGGGGAAAAGATGGGAGCTGTACTGACATGCCTCTCGCATTATCTCATTACTTTTTAACAGTCACTAGAAACTAGCCCCTTTCCCGAAACTACTAAAGACGGCAAGGGTACACAAACATAGAGGTGGGGGCCCTACAAAAATTAAAACTTAGGCCAATATAAAACTTACTTTGCTACCAAAAATCTTTGAGAAACTCATGCAGGGGAGACTATATTCACTTAAACGCACAAAACAACTAAACCCCCCTGCCAATTTGGTTGGGGAAAAAATAAAAGCACAAAACGATGCAACATAAAAATCAAGTTCGCTTTACACAGCTTTGGGAAAAAAAGGGAAATACCCACGGGAAATTTTTTTTATTGCCTAAGAAAAGCTTTTGAACAGTAACCAGGCACCTATCAACAAACTTACCATTATGGTATAAGAGGCCATGCGCTTGCATATTTCAAATCTTACTTACTAATAGGTATCTATTCACCATTAAAGAGACAGATCAACAACACAGCCACTTTTATACTGGAGTTCCGCAGGGGAAATTCCCCTTTGTCCCCTGCTCTTTCCCATATACATCAATTATCTTCCAAAAGTATCCAAAACCGAACCCATTCTCTTGGGGTGACGACACATTATGTCTTTCTAACCCAATGCCCCCCCTCAACACCATTGAATTAGGGGCTGATCAAAATATCGACTTGGATGCAGCCCAAAAAAACTTAGGCTTAACATGACAAAATTACTAAATTATTTTGGTACAGAGCAGGAGAGCACAAATTAAAAATTAAGATCAACAATCTCTAATTGCCGGCAAAAAAGGGGGGGTCCCAGGCCCAACCTCGACAAACAACCTGAAAATTCAGCACCCTATCCCCCAAAACATAACCAAAAAAATATCCCAAAAAGGTTGGGATCCTCTCCCAAAATAATACTACGTGCCGCAAAATGCCCTTTTCCACTATAGCATTCATTTTATACCATACCTACCTATCTTCTTGGGGTTGGGGTTCAACTGCGCAAAAACACCCCAAAAACCAATAAAAACCCCCCCAAAAAGCCGCATAAGATTACACTAAATCCCATCCCTGGCAAAACCCCCCCCCCACTCTTCATAGTCAAAATTGTCCCCCGTTCATACTTTTCCACACTTATATGTGCAATCTACATCTACAGGACCTTAAATTCCAATATTTAAACCCGACCCCAAAATGCTTTCTTGATAGTTTGGCAAACCCCAGGCCAACACCCAACAAAACATCCAAACATTCCCTGTTCCCCACTAAACCTTTACAAAAAAATTTAATTATGCAAAGGCCCTAATCGGAACACCCTACCTAAAAAATTTTAAAACTGAAGACACATTCATCACCCTTTAAAACTACCATCGAAAACACTATCCCCGAACTCCCCGTCAACTAATTACACAATACCACCCGGTGGTTAAAAACTTACACTCAATCACCATTTGAACATAAACAGAAATATCAAACTCAATCCAAAATTAAAGAATTTAATAGTCTAAGTTGGCCTGTGATACCCAAAAACTGAAACTAGTATAGTGCCAAAAAAAAAGCATTCACATTGCTAAACCCCAAACTAGTATTTTGTCACTAAGCCAAAATACCAACTACCTATAATTTTTGTAAAGTTTAAATTAAGTTTAATTCAAGTCTGCCCCAAATGCCCCGCCATGCTAGGGTTCTAGTGGTACACTCGAATTTTTTTTTACTACAGAAACCACACAATAACCAAATTGTTAAACTCAGCATTGTAATCCTTTTTTGAAAAAAACTTGAATTTGAATTTGAAAGTTTTAAGGTTTATGTTACATAATAAACAATAAGTAAGTCAACTGTGTGAAAAAAAAAGTTAAATTTTGTTGGATTTTTAACCCCGGGGGTATCTCGAGGCGTCTGTCTTTTTTACAACCCGGCCTCAATGTTTTTTCCCCCAGGTGCACCCACACCATCCCAACACCCCCCATGGGTAAATCTTTTATTCAGTGATTTTATTTAGCGCTTCTAAACTGGTTTATATAAAGAATGTTTTACATGAGTAGTAAAAATAGTACTTAATTTTTTTGTACAGCCAGATATCATCCAGTGGAACACTGTATTGAATTATGTCACTGACATAGTAACAAAGATGTACTAAGGTCGATGGCAGAGGTTAAATTAACCTCGGCTGGTTTGTTAGCCTAAGGTGGCCCTTGGCCTGGTAGGCAAAGCTCTCGCTTCACACATTGAAGGTCGGTGTTCGAGTCCTGTCAAGAATGGTAATATTGGGTTGTTTTCCATACACCTGTTGTCCCTGTTCACTACCATCAGTAAAATGGGCACCTGGTGTTAGTTGATGTTGGGGTCGCCATTACTGGACAAAATTGATGTAATTTGCCTGAAAGCTCATCATAACAAGCGGCTCTCAACATAGATTATGTTATTGATGTCAGCTATGGTTCCCGTATATCTGTATGTGTTGTTCTGTTGAAAATAAAGATATTATTATTATTATTATTAATTAATATTAATAATATTATTATAATTATTATTATATGTTTATTTTTTCTTTACCATTTGCACAAAAATAGTTATTTTAAGTTACAAATACTAATGTAATTTAGTGAATATTTTTTTTTATTAATTATCACACTGACCTGATTTCCCACCAAGGCAGGGTGGCCCGAAAAAGAAAAACTTCCACCATCATTCACTCCCAACACTGTCTTGCCAGAAGGTGCTTTACACTACAGTTTTTTAAACTGCAACATTAACACCCTCCCTTCAGAGTGCAGACCTGTACTTCCCCATCTGGCTCCAGGTACTCAAGTCCGGCCTGCCGGTTTCCCCTGAAACCCCTTCATAAATGTACTTTGCTCACACTCCAACAGCGCTCAAGTATTAAAAACCATTTGTCCTCCATTCACTCCTATCAAACACACTCACGCATGCCTGCTGGAATCCTTAGCCCCTCGCACACAAAAACCTCCCATTACCAAACCCCTCCCTCCAACCTTCCTAGCCGACCCCCTACCCCGCCTTCCTTCCACTACAGACTGATACACTCTTGTAAGTCATTCTGACTCGCTCCATTCTCTCTACATGTCTGAACCACCTCACAACCCCTCCCTCGCCCTCTGGACAACAGTTTTGGTAATCCTGCCACCTCCTCCTCACTTCCAAACCTACGAATTCTCTGCATTATATACACAACACAACATCTGCCCTCAACATGACATCACCACTGCCTCCAGCCTTCTCCTCGCTGCAACATTCATCAACCCTGCTCACACCATATAAGAGCATTGGTAAACTATAACTCTCATGCATTCCCCTCTTTGCCTCCAAGGACAAAGTTCTTTGTCTCCACAGACTCCTAAGTGCACCACTCACCCTTTTTCCCCTCATCAATTCTATGATTTACCGTCATGTTTCATAGACTCCATCCGCTGACACGTCCACTCCCAAATATCTGAATACATTCACCTCCTCCTACTCTCTCCCTTCCAATCTGATATCCAATCTTCATCACCTAATCTTTTTGTTATCCTCATAACCTTAACGTCTTTCCGTATTCACTTTTAATTTTTCTTCTTTTTGCATACCCTACAAAATTCATCCCACCAATTCTCTGCAACTACTCTTCAGAACTCCCCAAGAGCACAGTCCATCGAGCCAAAGAGCAACTGGTGACAACTCCCCACTTTATGTGTGATTCTTTTCGTCTGTTAACTCCACGCCTCTTGCCATACCCTCGGCATTTACTTCTCTTACAACCCCAACTATAAATATATTAAACAGATCCACAGTGAACTTCACACATACTTGTCTAAGGCCTACTTTTACTAGGAAATAATTCCCTCTTTCCTACAAACTCCTAACTTGACCCCACTATCCTCGTTAAAACTCTCACTGCCTCTCATAACCTACCTCCTAAGGGGGGCCGATACAACCGCAAACATCCTGCACATTGCTCCCTATCCACCCTGTCATACGCTTTTTCCAATCCATAATGCCACAAAGAACCTCTTTAGCCTTATTTTATTTTATTACTTTTTATTCATACAACAATATACATATTGGAACCTGTAATAATTTAGTCAATATTTTTATAACTTTTTAATTCATACAACCAATGTACATCATGGAACATGTATAATTTCCTGTGCAAATTATTATTTTTGAACTGTGTATAAGGAAAATGAGCTCAATATTTTCCTTGTTAAGTTATGTAAACCTAACCAAAAGTTAACTTAGCTTACCTATTCTAACCTAACCTTACCTAAAGTAAAATGCTGCCTACTACATAAAAACCCTACCAACCAAACCTAGCCCAACAATTTATTCTGATTATTGGAAATATATCACAAAATAAAAATTTGCAACAAAAATACTTGTAGCAGTAGGGCCCTGCTTTACAGTGTTTGGTTTATGGTGTTTCTGCTAATACAGACTTTCAAATTATGACCTAAACTTGCTATACGACTCCTCCCCACCTGACTTTCAAATAATGGTCACTGCTCCCCTCACCTGGTTTTTTCCGCATTCTTGTACTCACCTAGTTGAGGTTGCAGTGTAAGACAGCCCTGTACTGTCAGAACGACACAGCCATGAGCCGTCAGCTCTGACTAGTTTCATATTTCGCGGCATTTTAGGTGCTGCCATCTGTAGGCTCAACCCACTTTCAGTGGGATGCTGAGCCCACCGTCTCTCACTCCTAGCCGACCGACTTGACAGACACAAGTGCACCCCCCTCCATGGACCTTGGCTTGCGGTCACTCCCTCCCCATTGCCCGTTGTGTACTCACATCCTACCCAATTAAAAGCAAACTAGTCCACGCCCGTATCATGTACCTACGCTACCTTTATCGGCACTAAAACCGCTGTTTCAGCAGTAAGAACAGCAATAATCAGGGTGACAGCGGAGTCAACAGGCATTGTGAGCCTCTTAGGGTGGAGGGGTCAAACACCATCGGTCGACCGCCAATCAACATCATCGGTCGTCATCCAACCACCTTGCTGCCTAAAGAGTTTATCTGTTATTCCCACGGCTGACGGGAACCTGAGATAATCTTTCGTCCTAATTTTTTCCCACAAAAATCTGACATAGGCCGTCACGGCGTGTCATCTCCAGCCTTAGCGTCACGTGTTCACCTCATCACCTCTCTACAAAGCCCTTCACACTCTCCCAGCACCATTCTCCTGCCTACTACACGTCCCTACGCCCTTCTCAGCTACAAGAAGTAGAGGTGAGGTCGTTTAGTGTGTTGATTCGTGTGGCTCCACCGTGACCACGAGGCAGCTCTGGGTTTTGGTTTTATACCCTAATCAGTGTGTAAAAACACACCAGCCCCTCCTCTACAGCCTTCTCTGCTACGCAACGACGTCCATCCGCCGTCCATGTGTGTGTGTGTTTCTTCCAGTTTCCTCCAAGAAGTCTACCTGCTTAACCAGGGGAACCCAGTTGGCTTAGCCCCTAAGCCAGCTCAGTTCAGCGTCTACAGTAGCTCGTGGACTCATAGTGTCACAACTACTCAGCGTCTACGTAACTCTCACAGCCCCAGTGCAGTTTTGTTTTTTTGTGTTGCCCAGTTAAAATTTTTTTTTTTCTTTTCCCTTGCTGTTACATTCCCATTCCATCACCAGTTCTGTTTTCCCAGTGATTTTGTTACAGTAAAACTTACTCGCCCCGTTCAAAGTTTTCACTTAAAAGCTTGTTTTTAGCACGTTTCGAGTAGTGCAGTAAAATGTTGTTCTCGTGTGCTGAAGCCGCAGTCAGTCAGCGCGCCCAGACACGCTTGCCAGTGTAAACAAACCACGCACAGCTGTGGTTCACCGCTGATAGGTAGCCACGTTTTTGTATCCTCATATCTATATACCTCCACAGAGTAAACCCCGGTCTTTCCTGTTACTTCCCAAAGTCCATTCTGATAATTTTTTCCTACGACATTGAAAGCCCCATAGCAGTATACATAACAAATGCTACGAGGCGTGTAGTGTTACTAGAGCATCCACTGAAAGTTTCAGGACCTGCAGCACCCAGTAACCCCTTCGTCCATCTCCTGCACTCAAAGTTAAGTAAACATGACTTCACCTAGCATTTCTAATATTTTGTGACATTATTAACTGTCCTGCAACCAATACAGTTACAGTTACTGAAGCCATAACTTCAGTAAATTGTTCAGTATTAGTCACATGCACATTTTTGCCACTTACTGCAGCTTCTTAAATTTTGTAAATTTATTTTGCACTCTCCTACAATTTTTAAATTCAGTATTTTAATTTCTGCTTCTTCACCTCAGTTCTTGAATTTAAATGTTCATGTTAACCATTTTATACAATACCTCTCACACAACAGTTTTGAAAAGTAATACCTGTGTGCTGTTAATCTTGTTAGTTGCACCTCAAGTCAGCCACAGATTGTTGACAACCCTGCACTGTTTTGTTTGTTAGTGTGTTTTTTTTTTCTTTAAATAAGTGAAATCTTCAAGTACTTAAGTATTAGGTTTATTCTACCAGCAGTGATACAACTGTGCCTACCCATTAAACTTTCTCCTGTTTCCCATTTATTTGCTCTACATATATTCTATGTTTTAATCCTGTGAATATTCACACAATGAGCATTATCATTTTGTTATTTGTAATACCCAAAGTCATTGAGTGTATTTTTGGAACCTGCTTATTTATTATTATTTGCCTAAAAATTACTTGTGAATTCATTAATTTTGACCTAGAATTGTGAATTTTTGTTTTCACCAGTGGTACACCTTGCTAACTCTCCCAGTGTACACACACCCTGCTAACACCAGTGTACAACCCTGCTAAACCAGTGTACACCCTGCTAACACCAGTTAATCTTTGCCATATTCTTGAATTTTAATAATTTGCATTTTTATTAATTTTATTTTGTGTGCAATATAGCATTTCTTGATATTGTGTAATTTTTTTTCTGTATTTTTGGCACTATTCCATACTCTGAATCTTTGCTGTGCCAACCTTCCCTTGTGCAAGTGAATTACTTTTTCATTTTGCATTCAAATTTGCAAACTGTCCAGCCCTGCAATATTTTTAAACTGTGCTGTGCAACACTAGTTTTAAGTGTTGTGTAGTACCTGATTTATTTAATTTTTGTGCAATTTTGCTACCAGTGTTTACAGTTCAATCCTATTCATAAATTTTGTTGCCAGACTCCTGGTGAAATTATTGACCCATCCTTAGCTTCATTATTGTGCACTTCCCTGTAGTTCATTTCACTTGCAACATCGCTTATTTTGTGTTTCAGAGTGTAACTACCACTATTTCTTTTTTTTGTTGTTGTGGTTTTGCTCAAATTATTTCCATCACTAACAGTTTACCTAGTACCGTGGTGCTGTGTCTCTCTGACTCTGTGTTTGATATTGTAATAGCCAGTGCATACCATTTCTTGCTCTGACCTGTTTACACTCTCGTGACATGCTTTGCATTTGAACAATTGACGTCATGACTAAGACACGCAGTGGCCATGCCGTTAGTCCAGATTTCTGCTGGTGCTAGCCAATGGTGCCTCAGCCAGCTGAACAATGCGGCAGGGGCATTCGAAAGCCCCCGCGACAGTTGGTCAACTTGTGGCTCAAGCCTGACCACCAGTGGGCCGGCTCATCGTCCCTACCCGACCCTTATTTTTGACGGTCGTTCAAATATTTTAGAGCCATAGCTGCAGTCATCGAGACGACTGTTTCAGGCTCTATTTGATAGTCCCACGGATACACAGTACATTAGTGCTGCTGTTGCAGCAGTGGATCGCACCCAGGATGATTATAATAGGTGCCTTTTGTGCGGCTCAATGAGTTTTGTAAGAATTCACCAGTCTTTGGGGGCGAACTTAAGGAGGATATAAGGCATTATTTTCGGCGTAGTCGCAAACGCCATTACATTGACATCATTACCAGCGTCTTGGCCAGAATGTCAATACCCGGCACGAAAGCCCCACTGGCTTGCATTTGCCGGTTTTGAGCGAAGCCGCCAAAGACTTTACTGATGCCATCAATAGCACCACTAAGTGGTGATGGTGACAACAGGATTAAAGCTGAAGACATCATCCCAATGCTGGCGTAGGCATCATGCGGAGGGATGCCCCCCCCTAACCTCCGAGGGCTCCGAGGTGCCATTGATGCGCTAGGACTCGGCCCTCAGCACGAGTCCTGGTGCATATGAATGCCATTGACGTGTATCAAGCTCGCCAGCCGACAAGGCAAGGTTTGTCGCATTGCGGATGATTCCTATACCCACCTTCTGCGCTGTCCACAGTGACCACGCGGTCGCAGTCCGGAAAGTCACATTTGCACGCCTGCTTGTCAGACAGCCAGCCCACCAAGTTTCTTCTAACCCCATCCCTCTAACACGCGCCTAAGTAAAAAATATTGACCCAGTAACAACAGTCAGTCTCCATACAAAAAGGCAGTCATCGACTTCCTGGACCAGGGCGAAACGTCGCCAGCAGACACCACCCCCCAACCCTCACTCCGCCAAGCCGTGGTAGTGACTTGTATCAACTGTGGCAACGAGGGCACACCGAGTCGGAGTGTTACAAAACCTAAGTCCCCCCCGCAAAAGTAACCATAACCGTCCCCACGCTCTAGTAATCAAAGTAACCATAACCGTCCCCACGCTCAGTATCAAAGTAACCGTCACCGTCCCCCATGCTCAGGTCTCGCGAGGGAGTCTGTATGTACCACAATACTTCCAGTATACCTCCATGAGTGTCACAACGCGAAGTTGCTGTCACTGAGTGGAGCAAGCAGTTCCGTTCCTCGCAATGCACGGCTTCGTAAAGCCCTTCCACAATAGTTCGGGGAATAGAGGCGTGTCCGCAAAACCAGCGAAAGACACAGTAACCCTTCGGAGTCGCTGTATTCCGTCCCTGTCCGCAATGCATTCGCCGCCCTGGGCAGTGATAACGGCTTGCAACAGTGAGGAAACAGAGTGTCTTGACGTTGTTGCCGAGACTCACCGTACCTTCCAGGTCGAGCCTCGTAACAAGCGTCGAGCCTCGAGCAGCTGTGACTCCGGGGATTTTCGTTTCGTCGCCGTCATGCATTCATTTTCGGCATGACAACCCGTGACCGCACATCCGAAGTCCACTGTTCCACCATAAGCTGTCCAAGCTTTTCCTAGAACAGGTTCGGTGGTTAACATTTTGTCCCTCCAAACTTTTTCGGAGACATTGTCTTCACGCGGCCATGTTGACCAGAGCCGCTGCCATTCGAACCTTGAGAGGAGTCCTCAGGTAATCCGCCTGACGGTTGAAATGTCGTAACGACCGTTAGAATTTGTGGTCCAGGGTCACAAGCTGTCCACACAAATTCTTAGCAAAAGATGGTATTGTTTTCCATGGTGACCCTGCTCATAAGGTTCAAAACCATGGCGACCTTGGATCCGCTAGATCCAGCTGATTGGATAGTCAGAATTCAGCGGAGTTGATGTGCCTTTCTGGGCGTGCGCTTAGGATCCACTACGTGCACTCTGTCTCAGAGATAGCAACCAGTGCTAGAATCGTTGGAAACCGTTGGTTTCCATAGCACATTCTCCCGGGGTCGATCTCTTGTCCTGATCGACCTCGTAGTAGAGTCGTTGCCATCACCTCCTGCCATCAGTGCTTAGTTTACCAAGTGAAACCCAGTCTGGGACTCCAAGTCTAACCTTCACTATAACTCTGAACGCTGTTTGTAGGCGACCAGCAGTTGTCAAGCCGCAGTATTCCTGTCGGCAGGCACTGTCTGACTCGTGTCCATGTGCATCACGAGCAGAGTTACTGCTTGTACAAGTATAGTCACTTAGTCAGCTAACATAACATCGCTCACATTCCTGTTACGGTGTAACCGTGAACAAGAGCTTTGAAGGAGACCATGTGCTGGTTTGACCAAACGACACGTGCTGAGTCAAGGGCCCTCTCCCTTGAACCAATCCTGCACACAGTGCAACGTGGTAAGTTGCAAGTCCTTGTTGTCAACATTGGCACAGTCGAGAATTTCCCCCTGCGAAGATACTTCATCTTGTCGAACCTTGTCAGATTCCCCTCTGCCCGGTGAGAGTGGAGGGTGAAGCCCAGCTGTCTTCCTTGTGAGTGCACTTCTCCCAGGCGAGTCTGCTGCTGACTCTTCAACACCCGGCAAGTCCCAGGAAGATGATCTAGCTTTGACAGACTATCCCTGAAGAGGTCCAAAACTTCTCCAGGTTTCTCTATCGGCACGTTCTGCAGTCGCCCTAGATGGTGAGTCAATGGGTTTGACCCCACTGATCTCTCACTGGTATTCCCCACTTGGCAAGGTACTAAACCCATTTACGTACCTGTTATCGCCTGCCACATGAGCCAAAGAGTCCTTCGCCGAAGAACTCATTACACAAATGCTCCTGATGATGTTATGAGGAATCCACTCCCCATGAATGCTCCCCATATTCTGGTCCCAAGAAGGACGGAATCTGGCCCCTGGATATCGATACAGGAAACTGAATGCATGTACCATCCCAGACCGCTTTTCATTGCCAGTTCTGAACGATTCTGTTGCAGAACAATCGGCGATAATAAGTCTTTCACTCTTGATCTTCTTCAAGGGTTCTGGGCAGATCCCCCTCGATGATGAGAGCAAGAGAGTTACAGCTTTCTCTACTCCAACTGTCATTAACTGATCAGGAGGATACCCTTCGGCTTAGGCGGAAGCCCAATCACGTTAGTCGTTTTGTGACGATCATTTTCAGTACCCTCCTAGGTGGCACGCTTCATGGTCTACCTGGATATCACATAGTCCCATGTTGCAAGATGTGCCCTACCAACATCTTGTTTGAAACTTTGACAGGGTAATTGGACAGGCTAGCTCAGCAAATCATAAGTAAAGCTCTCCAAATGTCATTTTCCTCTGGAAGGAAATAAAATTTTCTGAGTCACGTAGTGACTCAGAATGGCATAAAGATGGACGAGTCTAAAATCTGGCCGTGCAGAATTCCCAACCCATGACGGCGATGCAGTCCGGTCCTTCCTAGCCTGGCGGGTTTCACTGCACCTCTATCGCAGGTTTCTCCCACCATTGCTGCACCACTGACACGTCTTACTCAAGAAGGATGGCCCCTTTTGAGTGACGTGGTGATCAGGAATGAGATTTTGTCATTCTTATGAAACAAGTTTAACACTCAGCCCCAACCCTTAGATTCCCTGATTTCACCCAAGAGGCATTTTACCTTGACGGACTGATGCCAGCAAAGTTGCATCGGTGCAGTCTTGTCACAGGAATCTAATGGTAAGTAAAGCCTATTGCTATGCTAGCCGTGTCCTTACTAAAGCGGAAGTCAATTATTCAGTGACAGAGCTAGAGATGCTTTAAGCCATTGGTTATGGCCCTGAGTCATTTTCCGGTATATCATCTATCTTATCCTATCACGATTTTACACAGATCATTTACCCCACCCACCCTTATTGGCCCTTTTTGCGAATAAGAACCTCTCGGAAAAGCATGCTCGGTGGTCGCTCCTCTCACGTCATGAACTACAACCCTGAAATTTGCTATGACCCAGGGTAAGCAAAATGTGTAGCTGATGCCCTGTTGAGGCATATAGCATTCGTGATTCGGCAATTCGTTCTCTGTTTGAGGATCTCGATAGAGGCCCAACGACAGGACCCTGGTGGTCTCCATCCTTCGTTTCCTGAACAAGGAGGATCGTATGACTTACAGGTCAATCTCCCCGGTTCCACTGAAGGATTGGTGGTCAACCAAGGAGTACTGTGGCGTGTTGCACAGCTTGTGGACCCCCGGCAGAACCATGTACCAACTGAGATACACAGAGGTCCATGATACCAGCTACTCTTGTAGTTGAATCCACAATGTCCCCAGGTGTAGCGCACCCCGGAAGGACCCGCAGTATCAAACAGGCACGAATGCAATTTTCTGGCCTAAGATGGCAGCGGACATTGCCAAGCAGTTACACCAGTGTGTTTGTTTGCCTACAGCACAAGGGTACCATTCAGTCCTAACCCCATTCTAAAAAGTAATCCCATTACAAAGGAGCCCTAGGAGAGAACTTCTGTTCGACCTGTTTACGAACTCTCGACCTCGGAGAAGGGAAATAGCACCTGCATGTAATGGTAGATAACTTGAACACGGTACAGTGAATTAGTACCACATTCCTGATAAAACCGCCGAAACGGTCGGCTAGTGCTTTCCGTGAGTATGTTGTTCTTCGTCATACTTGCCCACGTGTCCTTCGTCAGACAATGTGTCTGAGTTTATAAATGGTCATAATGCAGGATCTTTGCTCCAGATTCAACATGTCATCAAGCGCCCAGTAGCTCCACGCCACCCTGCGAGTAATGGACTTGCTGAACGTACAATTGCAAGTCCTGGAGGTGCTCAAGTAACCATTATCCCAAGTTGTACTACATGGGATGAGGCTCATCCCAGATGTTCAGTGGTACATAATTCCTCCCATCAACAGCTCGATTCGGTGAGACACCTCATTTAGCTTTGTATGGCTATGACAAGCGCTTTTCCATATGAATCTGTTGCTTCCACCTAGACCTACTTTACGATACTGAAACCCAGTGGTAGTAAAGATGAGACAAACGCAGCTTTGTCCTTCCAGCGGTACGAGAGAACCTTATGAAAGCTACTGATAGGTCACGTTCTGAGTGCAATGCCCACGCCAAGGAAAGCAAAGTGGAACCAGGTTGCAAAAGTTTATGTTTGCTCAACCCAGTGCAGACCCCAGTAATGCACAAACTTTTCCCAAAGACATTTGTGGGTCCTTACCGTGTCCGACGACAGCTCCGTGGCAAATAAGTTCGAGGTGAGGGAGATTGCTAACGGGAACTATCAAGGAAGCCTCATCTTGATCACATAATTAATGTGGACCTATGCCAGGCCGAAGCAGAGCTGAGCGCGTGCGTTGCAACGCCACGATCAGACTAATGCTAGGACAACCATCAATCCCTTCTCCACCTACTTACTGGTACAAATGGCCCAGTAAGGCTCCACACCTTATGGCCTGCGACCCAGGACAACAGTACATTTCTGTGACATTGACGTACCTACTGACTTGTCTGACCTCCTATCGCTGGGGATATTGCAAATTTTTGATTGCAGAAATGGGGTATAAATGCACACACATTGTATAGCTAGTCGATAATGGAGCGGGTGGACAACATCATGTAATTATGAAATACTTTTAGAAGGGTACCCAGAGTTGTAATGAATTCCATGGATCTAGTATTATTGTAAGTATGTGCACCAGTGTTTTTATAACAAAAAAGAAAAAAAAAAAGCCTGTATTAATGGTCAGGCAGTGCTGCCCTCTGAGTCACATGTAGGGGGGGGGGGGGGGGGGGGGGGGGGGGGGGGGGGGGGGGGGGGGGGGGGGGGGGGGGGGGGGGGGGCACACCTAAGGAAATGCTACTGTCAGTCATTGTTTGCAGATGTGAGGGTCAACAACGTTTCGTAGACGAGTGGTCAACTGAATGTCAGCCCTGCGGACAACCTGTATATAGAAGATTTTAGTTCCAGTCTGACGTCTCCGGAACTCTCTCCTCGATGAAACAGTGGCGGGCAAACCAGTTTTTCACTTCCCCTGGATGGGAGAGTTTTTTTTTTTGCCTGTGCATTTTTATGTCCATTTTTGATTTACTAGTGAGCGAAAGCCAGTCCTCTCGGGGTAGCTAGTGTACAGTAATTCCTTTATACCTACGGGCCCACCGTATTGTCCAGTCCGGGAACGACGCGAGTGCGTGGCCGAGCAAATGTAGACAGCCTGTACTGTCAGAACACAGCCTAGCCGTCTGCTCTGACTAGTTCATATTTCGCGGCTTTTTAGGTGCTGCCTCATCTGGAGGCTCACCCACTTCAGTGAGAGGGCTGAGCCCACCGTCTCTCACATCCTAGCCCGACCGACTTGACAGACACAAGTGCTCCCCCTCCACAGACTGGCTTGCGGTCACTCCCTCACACTGCCCGTTGTGTACTCACTCCTACCCAATTAAAGCCAAACTAGTCCACGGCCGTATCATTGCTATCTACGCTACCTCTTCGGCACTAAAACCGCTGTTCAGCAGTAAGAAACAGCAATAACAGCAGTGTCGAGTCAAGTTTCCTGGCCTCGCCTCTCACTGGTCGCTGACCAAAATTTTGAGTATTTAATGGTTATTGCATTCATTGTATGTATTCTGTTAATTATACTTATATGTATCTATACATAAATATACTTACACACTGAGGAGGCATTAGGTAAGATAAAACAACTTATTGGAGGATAGATTGGGCAAATGAGAGCAAGGCAATGGGTCGAAAGGTATGGGGTTAGGTTTAAAAATGTAGTGTTAGAGTGTTCAGCAGAAGTTTTTGGTTACAGGAAAGTGGGGTGCGGAGGGAAGAGGAGCGATTGATGGAATATGATGTAAAGAGAGTAGGTAAGAAGAAAAAGTTAGCATATGAGAATTTTTACAAAGTAGAAGTGATGCAAGGAGGGAAGGAGTATATGAGAAAAGAGAGAGGTTAAGAGAGTGGTGAAGCAGGTAAAAAGAGAACAAATGAGAGAGTGGGTGAGATGTTTCAATAATTTTGTTGATATATAAGAAAAAGTTTGGGAGTAGATTAAACAAGTTAAGGAAGCCTAGAGAACAAATGGATTTGTCAGTTAAAATAGGAGAGGAGAGTTATTAAATGGAGAGTTAGAGGTATGTAGAAGATTTGAGGAATATTTTGAGGAATTGTTGAAATGTGATGAAGATAAGTAAGCGTGGATTTTTCGTGTATAGGGCAAGGAGGAATAACATCTTGTAGGAGTGATGGAGAGCCAGTTGTGAGTGTGGGGGAAGTTCGTGAGCAGTAGGGTAAAATGAAAGGGGGTAAAGGCAGCTGGGATTGATGGATAAAGATAGAGATGTTAAAAGCAGGTGGGGATATAGTTTTTGAGTGGTTGATGCTATCTTACTACTGTGCAATCTACAACATCAACCAGCACCTTAAATTCAATTATTAACCTTGACCTAAAATCTTTCTTGTTAGTTCACGACAGAACCCACAGGCATAACACCAGACAAAACAAACTTCTCTATGCATTCCACGTGTCCGACTAAACCTTTACAAAAATTCAATGTATGTCAAAGGTCCCTAAAATCTGAACACCCTGGCTGAAAACTCTAGAACTTGCAGACACATCATCACCTTAAAAACTACCATTAGAAAACATCCTTATCATCCCTGATACAATACCCCCTCAACTAAATTACACGAATACCACCTGGTGGTTCACACTTACCCTCACCCATTTGACCATAAACAGAAATATTAATCTCAATCTTAAAATAATGAATCCTAACTAGTCAAAAAGTTGGCCTGTGTTACTCCCAATAATACTGAAAAGTATGTATAGTACAAAACAAAAGCAATTCAACATTGCTAAACTCACAAACTAGTATTTAGTCACTTAGCCATAATACCAACTTACCTCATAATTTGTAATATTTTAAAGATAAGAATTAATCTAAGTGGGTTCTCCTATCACCTCCTGGAGAGAGAGTTCTGGAGGTCAATGCTCCCAGCGGCCCGGTCGTGACCAGGCCTCCTGGTGGATCAGAGCCTGATCAATCAGGCTGTTATGCGCTTGCACGCAAACCAACGTACGAGCCACAGCCTGGCTGATCAGGAACGACGACTTTAGGTGCTTGTCCAGTGCCAGCAATGAAGACTGCCAGGGTCTGTTGGTAATCCCCCTTTTGTATGATGGGAGGCAGTTGAACAGTCCTGGGGCCCCTGACACTTTATTGTATGGTCTCTAAACGTGCTAGTGACACCCCTGCTTTTTCATTGGGGGGATGGTGCAATCGTCTGCCAAGTCTTTTGCTTTCGTAGTGAGTGATTTTCGTGTGCAAGTTCGGTACTAGTCCCTCTAGATTTTCCAGTGGTATATAATCATGTATCTCTCCCCTCCTGCATTTCAATTAAATACAGGTTCAGGAACCTCAAGCGCCCCAGTAATTGAGGTGTTTTATATCTCCTTATGCGTGCCGTGAAGGTTCTTTGTACATTTACTAGGGTCAGCAATTCACCT
>NW_026507560.1:0-41872 GCF_026875155.1 Cherax quadricarinatus
GGGCCCCTTTTGCCGGCCCCCTAGTGATCAAGCCTGATCAACCAGGCTGTTGCTGCTCGCTGCACGCAAACCAACGTACGAGCCACAGCCAGCTTTCAGGAACCGACTTTAGGTGCTTGTCCAGTGCCAGCTTGAAGACTGCCAGGGGTCTTGTTGGTAATCCCCCTTATGTATGCTGCGAGGCAGTTGAACAGTTCGGGCCCCTGACACTTATTGTATGGTCTCTTAACGTGCTGTGACACCCCTGCTTTTCATTGGGGGGATGCTGCATCGTCTGCCAAGTCTTTTGCTTTCGTAGTGGTGATTTTCGTGTGCAAGTTGGTACTAGTCCCTCTAGGATTTTCCAGGGTATATAATCATTTTATCTCCCCCGCCTGCGTTCCAGGGAATACAGGTTCAGGAATTCAAGTGCTCCAGTAATTGAGGTTTTTTTACTCCTTTAAATGCGCACCGTGAAGATTCTCTGTACATTTTCTAGGTGAGCAATTTCCCCTGCCTTGAAAGGTGCTGTTAGTGTGCAGTCAATATTCCGCCTAGATAGAATAAGTGCCCTTTAAAAGAGTTTCATCATGGGCTTGGCCTCCCTAGTTTTGAAGGTTCTCATTATCCATCCTGTCATTTTTCTAGCAGATGCGATTGATACAATGTTATGGTCCTTGAAGGTGAGATCCTCCGACAGGATCACCCCCAGGCCCTTTGACGTTGGTGTTTCGCTCTATTTTGTGGCCAGAATTTTTTTTGTACTCTGATGAAGATTTAATTTCCTCGTGTTTTACCATATCTGAGTAATTGAAATTTCTCATCGTTGAACTTCATTTTGTTTTCTGCAGCCCACTGAAAGATTCGGTTGATGTCCGCCTGGAGCCTTGCAGTGTCTGCAATGGAAGACACTGTCATGCAGATTCGGGTGTCATCTGCAAAGGAAGACACGGTGCTGTGGCTGACATCCTTGTCTATGTCGGAAATGAGGATGAGGAACAAGATGGGAGCGAGTACTGTGCCTTGTGGAACAGGCTTTTCACCTTTTGCTGCCTCGGACTTTACTCTGTTGACGACTACTCTCTGTGTTGTGTTAGTGAGGAAAATTTTAGATCCATCGACCGACTTTTCCCGTTATTTCCCTTAGCACGGATTTTGTGCACTGTTACGCCAAAGGCCACACTTGTTCGAAGGCTTTTGAAAGTCTGTATATATTACATCTGCCCTTCTTTTTGTCTTCTAGTGCATTTAGGGCCTTGTCGTAGTGATCCAATAGTTGAGACAGACAGGAGCGACCTGTTCTAAACCCATGTTGCCCTGGGTTGTGTAACTGATGGGTTTCTAGATGGGTGGTGATCTTGCTTTTTTGGACCCCTTTTAAAGAAATTTATGATATGGGATGTAAGTGCTATTTTTTCTGTAGTTCTTTGCTGTTGCTTTACTGCCCCCTTTTTGGAGTGGGGCTATGTATGTTGTTTTTAGTAACTGTGGGACGCCCCCCCTGTCCTGCTCCCTCTCCATAGGATGGAAAAAACTCGTGATAGGGGCTTCTTGCAGTTCTTTTATGAACACGGAGTTCCATGAGTCTGGCCCTGGGGCAGGAGTGCATGGGCATGTCATTTATCGCCTGTTTGGGAAATCATTTGGCATCAGGATAACATCGGATAGGCTTGTGTTTAAACAAATTTTGTGGCCCCTTCATAAAAAATTCATTTTGATCTTCGACTCTCAGTTTTGGTTAGCGGCTTGCTAAAAACTGAGTCATATTGGGACTTAAGTAGCTCACTCATTTCCTTGCTGTCATCTGTGTAGGACCCATCTCGACGAAGTGTTTTTTGAGGCATATGGAAACGTACATCTAGCACAGCAAGGTAAGTGGGTGGCAGGTGCTTATTGGGCCGTTTAGAGGGAACATTTACCCTGAAGATGACCCTAAGACATTCCATACCGTCTTATGTCGTACTGGAGGACTTTAGAACGCAGGTTCTTGTATCATGCAGCCGGACAGAGACGTAACTTGCAGTTATGTGGGGCTACGATCATTTGGCGGCTATGTGTGTGAAGAAGCGGCAGGTGCCTCCACAAACTAGTGAAGCAAACCTGTTTTACCAGTGTGGACGCGGTTGCTATGACCCCATGCACAAGCACGCAGCGTTGGGCAATTGTGGAGTGAGGTGGTGGAGCCTCTCGAGAAGCCTGGCGTGTGTGGGCAAGCTGTTTGCCTCACGCAAGAAACCAACAATTGACGTAAGCCGATGCAAAGTGAGTGTTGCAGGAGGAGGAAAAGGCGATTGAGGAAGTGCTTGAGAGGAGTTGAGGGACTTTGTCACCGCCTGTAGAGGAGGAGGTGTACCTGCATGGCAGTGTGCTAAACACCGAGCTGTACAGCGAGGAATGGCCATACAAACACAAATCATGGAATACTTGGCGAGTGGTGTGGAAAAACGTCGCCGTTTTTCGGGGACGAAGCACGGTGGAGTTGATGACCACCTCCTTCCTCGTTAGAGATAACAATGGAGGACGAGGTCATCACGAGGAAGAGAGCGGCGGCATCAGACTCAGATGATGTCCTGACGCCGTCTCAGAGTAAAGGAGGGTTGGATGAATGTCGCTGAGGTAGCCAGACAAGAGGCAACCGGAGGATGGGGAAGGGAAGGGAAGTGGTTGATGTGAAGACTTGTAAAAACCCAGGGCAGGTGAACCTGGGAAGAATGGATGAAAAAGAGGCAGGGAGGAAACTTTAACATCGGCCTCAGGTGTATGACAGAATGTGAATAGGACTGTGTAAGGGTGTAAAAAAGGGAATGGATTAGAAAGCTTCCTGCTCAAATATAGATTAGAGTAGTGTTTCTTCAGGAGCACAATTTCATGGAGGGGAAAGTGCTGGAAATGGCAGGGTTTCAGGTGGTGACTATGCATCTTACGTCTGAAAGGTGGGTGGGTATCATGAACATGGAGGGCGAGCCCATTTGTGTTGTTAAGAAGTGAGGGGGAGGGGGAAGCGAACGGCGTTTGACGGTGGTGTATAAACAGAGGTATCCTTTGTAAGTGTGTATGCACCGCATAAAAATGATGTAGAGTAAAGAGGGATTATGTATGTGAAGAACTGTTTTTCTTCTTAGTTGTTTACCCTGCAGTGCCATCGTTTGGAATTACCTGGAGTTACCTGGAGAGAGTTCCGGGTCAACGCCCCCGCGGGCCTGGCCAGGTGGTTACTGAAGTAGCGTTATTATGAGGGCCTAGACGAGAAACTAAAATGGGAGGGCACGTGTCGGTGGCCTTGCGAAAATCTATTGAGGGATATTCATTTGCATAATCAGTATGGAGGAGGGGCATGGAGTAGAGCACACTTTGTAAGAAAGTTATGTTTGCTAGGTTGGATAGGCTGTAATATATCTCAAGTGTTTGAATTTTTATACCGTACAATAGAAGTAGCTTTTTTGGAACATCGAGGGCGGTAGTTTATTTTTTTTTTATATTTAATTAAAAAAGACATCCATAGTACATAACACAAAAACGACAATTGCATAGCAAAAAGAGTGTGAAAAAAAAGAAATCAATACACACCTCAATAAAACAAATAAGTCTTCAATATATATTGCAAAATTCTGCATAGTACATGTACTTTCCCAATTAATATTGTAACATCAGAAAGACACAAAAGTGTACAGTAAACAGATACCATTCCAATCCTTGGAGTAATGACATTATGCTGGAACATTAAATCGAAACTACAGACTCCTGGCAAGTACATCAAAATTCCTATTGTACATCCTGCCATGGGAATGTACACCTTACATATGTACATCTGCCACGGAATGTACACCTTACATTGTACATCCTGCCACAGAATGTACACCTACATTGTACCTCTGCCACGGAATGTACACCCTTAATTGTACTTCCATCCACGGAATGTACACCTTCCATTGAACATCCTGCTATGGAATGTACACCTTACATTGTACATCCTGCCACGGAATGTAAAACCTTACAATTTTACATCCTGCCGACGGAATGTATCACCTACATTGTACATCCTGCCTCAGAATGTCCACCGCTTACATTGTTACAACCAGCATGGAATGTACACCTTACATTGTAAATCATTCACGGAAAGTAACAAACCTTACTTGTACATTCCTGCCACGGAAATGAACACCTTACATTGTACATCTACCACTGAATTTACACCTTATCAATGTACATCCTGCATGGAAATGTACTCCTTACATGACATTCCTGCCACGGAATGTACACCTTACATTGTACACCTGCCACTGAATGTACACCTTACTTGACATCCTGCCACGGAATGTACACCTTACAGTGTACATTCTGCCCCGGAATGTACCCTTACTTTGTACATCCTGCCACGGAAATGTACACCTTACATTGTACACTCCAGCCACGGAATGTACACCTTACAATGTACATCCTGCCACGGAATGTACACCATACATTGTACATCCAGCACGGAGGTACACCTTACATTGTCCAGTCCTGCCACGAATGTACACCTTACATTGTACTCCTGCCACGGAAGTAACACCTTACATTGCACATCCTGCCGACGGAAGACACCTTACAATGAACATCCTGCACACGGAATGTCCCTTACATTGTAACATCCTTCCACGCTACTGTATCACCTTACATATGTACATCCGCCACGGAATTACACCATACATGTACATCCGCCACGGAATGTACACCTTACATTGTACATCCTGCCACGGAATGTACACCTTCCATAGTACAATCCTGCCACGGAATGTACCCACTTACATTGTACCATCCTGCCACGGAATGTCACCTTACAATGTACATCCTCCACGGAAGTACACCTTACATCGTACAGTCCAGCCACGAATGAACACCTTAACATTGTACCACCCTGCCACTGAATGTACACCCTACATTGTACATCCTGCCCACGGAATGTACACCTTACTTTTACATCCTGCCTACGGAAAGTACACCTTACTTGTCAATCCTTACACGGAATGTACACCTTACATAGTACATCCGCCACATGAATGTACAACTCTACATTGTACATCCTGCCACGAATGTACACCTTACATTGTAACCATCCTGCACGAATGAACACCCTACATTGTACATCCCTGCCATGGAATTGTACACCTTACATTGTACCTTCCCTGCCACGGAAAGTACACCTGCATGTACATCCTCCACGTAATGTACACCTTACATTGTAACATCCTGCAGGGGGGGCGAATGTACACCTTACATTGTTACATCTGCCATGGAATGTACACCTTACATTGTAACATCCTGCCACGGAATGTACACCTTACATTGTACATCCTGCCACGGAAAGTACACCTTACAGTGTACATCCTGCCACGGAATGTACACCTTAACAATTCTGAAAACACTACCCCCCCGTTTTTTCGCATGTCAATCACCTGACACGTAACAATCTTTATATTTAACGTTATATTGTATGAAATGCTTTCATTATAGCAACCCATAATGAACAACATGAATGTTCGTATAACTCATTTATATAGTCATAATATAAAAATAATCTTACAGATTCATGTACAACGTATATCTACTAGACCACCCAAGCATATCACCCTTCTCGAGGAAAGGATAAATATATACATATGTTGCATGCACTTTAACAACACAACCATAAAACAAACAAAACCTAATCCTATGTCATCCATCAAATACCAACAATATATGTCGTCTCAATGGTAACCTAAACCTACGTGCTCTATAGAGCTCCCATGAAAAAACAACAATATGTAATTAAGAACATAAGGTGAGTCAAGCATTTCTAAAAGTAGTTCAACTAATACATTAAAACCACTACAAGATGTAATAGCATTTTCACATAATATATAACAGTGCAAGAACCTTCACACTTCCGTAAATACTGAATGTCTTTCCTACACACTCAATAACCTCCTTGTTTATATATTGAATTACGCTTTCACACAGTGCACTCCACATTGTCATTTCAGTACACACATAACCAATAATTTATTGTTTTTTACATATATAATATTCCATCACACTACGACATCTGTCGTCCTTCAATTGCATCATTAATAATTAAATTGAAGAAGTGTCTTGTATCGTTCACAACACACAACCAGCTCAACACAACCATTCAAAAGGCACTTATGTCTCAGTACTATATTCATTCTCTTCCAGCACTAAACACCTTTTCACACTGTCCATATAGGGAAGCCATCCCTCCGCTACCCCTTACATTACCCGTAAATCCCATAAATCCCTCAACCGAAAACTCCGATAGCCTCAGTAAAAGCAGTCACCCATCCCCCTCCGAAAATTTCCCCTAATACGACACTTAGTTACTGTAAAATATCGCAGCTAACAACACCTTTATCCTCTCATCCACGCCCACCTCCCCAAATCCCATGAAGTATAAATAAAAATACGTGACCAAATACGCCACTGCATTCCCACCATCATACTCACCCCATTATATCCAAACTAAAAGCCCTCAACACTGCAATCCACCCCCACACCACTAACCTGAAACACCTATTCCTAACAAACCCGCACAACTTCTATAACGAGTCACCAAAATATACTGCCAGAAAAATTGGTCTCCATGCTTCACACGCTCTAATATTCCCCTCCTCCCTTATCCTCCCTATTGAATATAACAACCCCCAGACGTAAAATCCCCTGAAAAAATCTAACATTAACTCCCGATCACCCGGTTTTACATGTAATAGTTTTAGATGTGTCCACATTTTGCTCCACGCATACATAGGTGTGCCCCTTCACAGCAGCCCACCACTTACCTACTTCCAACTGTCCACTCCTTCGAGGACGCCGCAATTTACTCACACACGGGTCGCCGTCACTGTCATTAAAAACCCTCAACATGACCTCACCAACTATTAAAATCGACCCCCCCCCACCACCGTTTCATAACCTTATGTACTCTCACAAAGTCCACCCTCCCCTCCCGCCGCCCCTCCCTTAAAAAATCTTTGTTTTAGGTACACGCTCATCTTCCTTTATTCCAGAGTATAAGCCCAGCCCTCCTGACTGGCCGGAAGTGTAACACCCCTCCTACTTAACCATTTCGGGAGCTCGATCCCCATAAAAACCTACAAAACCCAATTTTGTAACATTTTACTCACGACTTCGCATCATGGGTACATGACAACCACATGCCATAACTTGCTGAACAATACACTTCAATTAACAATTCCACTTAGATGCAGCGTTAGTTTTTGGGCCGCCCTCAACCACGCCAGTCTTTTCAATACTCCATCCACTATTAGCACCGAATACACCTCTTGAGCCACCCGTGTTCACTCACATAAACTATCGCACATATCATTGTTTGATCCATCACATTCCACCCACCACCCCTCTACCACCTCATCCCCATGTGTACTATCCCTTGGTCCAGAACTAGTCTCTCAATAAATAATTTTCATCCCTGAAGCCTCCACAAAACATCCACCACCTTACCCACCCTAAGCAAGTCCCTATTACCTCTCACCAAAACAGTCCGTGTCATCCACATAACCTAAACCTACGATACCAGCTCCCACCCCCCGGTCATTACCCTCCCCCACCGGTCCCCGCAACACACCCTCCGAATGGCCCTATAAAATGGATTCCTGTATACACGCAAACATATTTGCGATAGTGTCAACCTTTGTGGCAGTTCCGTGGCACTGTATTTTAACTCCTAGCCCCCCATTAACTTGGACTCTCAACGACACCCCCTGATACAATAATTTTTGCCAAAGAAATATTTCTTCCGCCCAAAACCTTGGCTAAACTCATGAACCTCCATAACGCTTCCCTTCTACACCATCATAAGCAACCATCCAATCTAACGCCATACACCCCATCACCCCAACTTCCCCCGTTCTTTCCATAAATTCTCAAATCATGCCATGTCTGCCCTTCATTAATTGACCTTCTGTCACCCCATATTGCCACTATCATTACCTTGCCTATCACCCCTTGATTCAGTTCCCTATATCACGCGAACAAGTTATAATCTCTACACATAAATAGAAGGAGCCCGATATCATTACAGTTGACTGCTCCCCCTTACGGACCAACAACCACAAACGCCATCCGTTGCTGCTCTCCATATAACCACATCCACCTAAAGCATGTTAAACAACCATAAAAAAAAGCCCATCAAACTCCCCAATTCTTTACGTAAAAAATCATATTTGGCAGCCCCATCCTATACCTGGTGCTTTTTGCCCAAGCTCACCCCTGAAACGCCTGCCAAATCTCACACTTCGTAACTCGCCCCACCTAATGCCTCCCGATCCTTGACCATCAGTCTCCACTGCACAATACCTTCCCATTTCCCCCCAATGCCACTTCACAGATGCCCGCATGCTTGCAATGTGACTTAAACCAAGCATCTAAATATCCACTCATACACCTCCGTCCAATACAAATGCTAGACCCTCTCTATACCCATCCATTCCATTACAAGTACGTTTAACCCCATCATCTCCGCGTCACCTCCTCTTCTCTGGCAAACACCTTAACACGCACTCTGACGTCCGATTCACCCCATACACTTCTTCCAATCCTCCAATTCCGCACCATCAAAAGCTCATTTTTGCCATACCCTAATACTCTCCTTTTAAACCACCTCAATGTCCTCACTGGATCTGCTTGCTCCTCCCGTGATAGAGCAGTCACGCATCTTCCCTTCAAGATATCTTGAAACCCATACTTTGGCTGATTATATTCCCTCCCACGACAAATATAATATTCTCTGATGCGAATTATTAGCCTCACCAAAACCCACCAACTTACCAGAGCATCACCCCCGCGCCTGCATCCACCAAACGCGTTCCCCACAATAGGCACAAAAGACTGACGACATTCCTCACCCTGAACAGATTCCCATTTAAGTTCCAATAACCTGTCCCCATCTAGGCAATCCCTCCATTTTAAATACCACCATACTCACACCTTTTATCCGAGAAAACCAGCGACCCCCACACGCACTCTCTTCACTATTACTGTCGATGGCAACTACACACAAATGACCCTAGCCTCATATACACATCTAACAAAAGTAGTTCTACAACCCTACCTACCCCCCCCCAACGTCCATAAACCCCACCCATTTATTAAATTCCCCCAAAATCCACGAACAATAACCTGCCCCTCAAGTTCCACGTCCTTACGCATTATCAACACAATTCAATCACCACCAATAAGCATCAACACCAAGTCCAAGCACGCAAATAAAATACTAGGACATCCATCACAAATTTATCTTAATACGCACATCTCCCTCTCGGACCATACACACACACACACCCCAAACTCATCTGTACCTACCCACCACACCAACCAAACGAAACACCCTCCCCCTCCCACCCTTCACAATTGCCTCACTAGAACGGACTAGTTTTTCCCTTTCCAGGATGGCACCACCTCCAATTCAAACCTTATCGCATGCTCCACAAGACCTATACCCATACACCTTCACTCATAGCCTGGTCTGTCGTTGTGTCCCCAGCACGACCACACAGTATTAGCATCCTATTCACTAAACATACACACTTTCTCTCTGATCCGCCCAATCCCATGGATTGAAAATTAGATAAGTTTAGATTTAAAAGAACATAGGAAAAGTATTTGTTTTGGACTATGTGTAGTTGATGATGTGAACAGTCTTATCTAGTTGGTTATTGATGCTAGGACTTTGGCAGTTTCAAATTTAAGTTCATACATATAAAAGAAGATCCAGAAACCAGCAAAGGACCCTAACATCAAAGGTGACACCATAAATAACACTGAGGAAAACTTGTGTACTTAGCCCGCCAGTACACAACCTCATCACTCACTGGCATCACCCACAACACACAACAGACAACAACAAACATGGCTGCCGCCACAGCTAGATAACACCCTTCCACATATTTGATGTCAAGAGATCACCGACCCAGAAATAGCTAAACTCCTTACGATTCATAACCACACGATCACCAACACCTCAGGAAATGCAAGGAACTACAACTAGCAATGCAGATTACCTCAACAAGATCACTGCTCTAAACATAAACAAGACACTCAGAACAACAAAGGCACATGCATCACCCATTCCCTAGACACCAACAACACTCTAAAATACGCAAGTCCATCCCTACTTACTACCAGACATACAGAGGAAGATGAACAAGATGACCAACAACAAGCCAATGTCATAACCATCTTCCAGACCATAAATGACAAAAACCCCCCCAAAAAAAAAAAAAACAGCAGCTATCTGAATGCTTGGTAGTTAACAGTAAACAATCTCCCACCACTGTCACCCAAGAGACCTGCATGCAGACCACCCATAGCTTATCAAGGACGCACCTTCGCCTTAACATACGTAGTGATACCTAAAGGATGCAAACTGATGGGCTACCAAGCAGGTAAAAAACCAGTGCTGTTAAAATTCCAAACTAAGCCTACAAAGAAACAACCTACTTAAAAACAACTATGTCTATGAAAACGATGTTTACGTCAATGTATGCCTTACCAAACAAGAGAAAAAATACAAAACCTTCTTTATCGGCTAAGAATTTTTTTTTTTTATATTTAATTTAAAACTCAGCGGGTCAAAATAATATGGGTACATAATCAATAAGTAAAAAGATACAGTAAGAAAAACAATAAACTGGCTGTGACTACACAAAAACCGAAGAAGCACTTATATAAAAACATCAGAACTGGCTGTGCATCACAAATCCAGCACTAGCATATATGTACTGTTGCTTCAACGTGGAAAGATGTCTTATAAAAACCGATAGTCCTACCTAGTTAATGCTTACACTCCCCGCCCCCTCGAAAAGTTCACTTTCACCTAATATACTCATTGACAAATCTCATATACAATTAAAAGAGCATAAAGGACATTCATGACGAAAAATATAAACAACAATCCAGCCAGTCTAAAACGGCTGACTATAAAACAAGGAATGATGGAACATGATGCACACATCCACCATGGAACACAACCACACCCCTAACCCTCATAAACCCTAAGGTAATAATCAAAACGAGCACATGGTGGATTTAACACACTACCGCTGACACTTAAACACCCCCCCATGCCAAGTAACTGTGGGACTGCCGTCACCACCATAACCCCCCCCCCCCATGCCTAGTACGTGTCATTCCATCACCACTCATAACCCCCCCCCCCATGCCTAGTAACTGTGTCTTACCTTCATCACTCATAAAACCATCAAGTCATTGATGGTAATTGTTTTTGGTGTTTATATTTTAATTTAAAAAGCCATTACAAATAACATTAAAAATAAAAGATAAACGAACCTCTTATCGACTCGGCCAGAGAAAAAATAAAATTTTTTCCATTTTTCTAAACACACACTGCTGGTATTCATCTTTGGCTCACACAAAACTCACCCTCTCGACCTATGCTTTTTAATCTCTTTTACTAGCCAATGCTAAATACCAGATTATACATTTCAACAATCAAAAATATATTACAATAGCAAAAAAATATCCAAAAAAATTTTTTTTTTTTTATAAAAACATAATCATCCGACTAATAGTGTACGTTGTTATTATGCAGAATTTACCATGAAATTACAAAGAATAAATACATAATTGACATTCCTCACAATCCATCCCGTCTCTAATACAGTGTACATACAATTAATGACGATATCTTATGATCCAATCACTAATAAAATTACACTTCCCCCTTATTTCCCCGAGCAAGATAAATGCCACTTGCACAAGACATCACAACATCTTACATTTGTCACTTAAACATAAAAAATAAGAACAAACAAAAATATACTTATAACAATATGTAGAATATAATACTGACAAAGTGAAGGTTACCAACTAATAAGGTAACAGTAACACTAGATATTGAAGCTCATACTCTAATACATCTCCCAATCTATGTATTATCAAGCTCCAACAAGATATATATATTTATTACAATGTTCCAGAGCATATCAGACTTACTCTGTCACGACACAAAGTTACATAATATAACATATTGCTCCTAATAAAACATGTACCGGACATTACTACTCAATCTTGTAAAACACCATCCTGCACTAGACCACTTCAGAAAGCACCTTGCCATCCCCTGACCCCATGCTATCAGTAATAAAAACCCAAACTCACGTGTTTCCCTTTCATGCTCAAGTCCGTACCTTAAGTCTAAAGTCATTAAACCCCATTCTCTTAAACCCAATGTACACCAGTTCACCCCCCCCTACGCCCACCTCAATCCCTAAAGACTTTTACACCATATATTTCCACTACCACACACTTTTATTCCACCTTCCATCCTCCACTAAACTGCAAACTGAACAAAATGCCAGTTTAACGGAGAAACAACCCATTTCCATCTCTAAACTACAACCCAACCTAACATACACCTTACCGACAGATTACGTATAACCCAAGGAACACAATTTACCCACACCCTCCCATATAGTAGCCTATTTCTGCAAACAGTACGATACACACACGCCACAAAGCGCCCGCACCCCTAACAATCACCCACCCCCCTCCTCCCGCATTGCTCCAAGACACAATAACGAAAAATCAGCCACTACATACATCACTGCCCTCCGAATGTCATTGGAAACCCCGCCCACATCAAATGCAAAGCCCTCAAAGTCGAAATGTTTCTTCCCCCACCGCCATTATACCCCGGACCCTCGCTAAACCATGTCCTTACAAACCTCCAAAGTTTCTCACAGAAATATGCAGCATGAAAAGCCTTCTCCACTTCCCCACAATGCAAACAAGTGCCCGCACCTACATAACCCATACTATATAGCGCTGACCTTTAGCTGAATTCCATAAAAATCTATAAATCACTATCACGAACCCATCCCCTTTGGCTTAATCTGATATTCTGAAAGTCCTTCACCAAATGCCCCTCCAATTCATACAATCATGTAATGTTGCTACTCCTGTATCACTTTACCCTGCCAACCTGTCTCCAAAGCCACTTACCCTTGCTTATTTTTTTGCATCCTGAACTGCCAACAAATTACACACGCATATCTTCACACACCAGTACGTCTTCCTCCTTCCACCATTATCTCATAAACATCCTCCATGACAGCTCCAACCCTTCTACCCTCTCCCCCCCACCGTTAAGTAAACCGGCGCTTCCCAATACACTGCGTCACTCATATTGTCAAAGGTAAAAGACCCAGCCCACCCTGCCGCACGCCCCATCCTCACACCACCTCCTTTCCGTACCATGGGTCTTCCCATAACCCACACATACCTCAAAACCACTCCACGTAATCCTCCAGTCCTGAATATCACATGACCTTAGGGATATACTTCGCCACTCCCACACTTTTACTGTACACAAGTGTGTGTACTACCACCACCCACGCTGAAAACGTTACCTCCCCAGCCCACCACCCACGCATCCTACCAATGCACTACTCACAACATCCTTGGAATTTATTCTCTGCATCTCTTCCAGCGTCCCCGCCATGTACACAACCCCACAATCATAATTCATCCACTATAACGTACCACCCATACAGTTCCCCCAACCCCTCCCCACGCCACGAACCTACTTTTCCTAAAAACTTTGGACTTTGCTCCATTAACCCTCATCCCCTGTCGCCCCACCAAAAACTCTAAAAATAACGTCCCACATTCCCCAATCCTATTTTCCCTCCCACCAAAACTGTGGGTGTCATCTACATACCCACAATACCACATCTGCCAAGGGTCCCTCCTCTCCACTGTTTCGCACACTCCTTTCTCTATAAGCTATAAATGGTACTGCATGCATGTCAAGAGGATTTGAGACAAGGGCATCCCCTGTCGCAAACCCTTCACAACTGCACGGCAACCCTAACTTCCAATTAACCTGTACCCAGTCCGTCGCAGGCATATCAAAGTAATCACCCAGCACAAAATCACATCCCCAAACCCAGATTTTTGTAAATACTCCACAACATACATCTGTCTACACCTGTTCATAAACCTGCTTCCGAATCATCCCCTAAGATCCCCAACAAAATCCCTAATTCTTCCTGCCCCTCACGCATACTTCGTCCTGGAATCCCACACTGTCACTCTATGAAGACTCCGTCAAGCACCTTTTTCTTATGATTACCTAAAACCTTCGGCAAAACTTTAAATCAACACACTGAGGGATATCGCCCTAAAAGCACCCAAGGTCTTCCCTCTCCCCTAATGGCCCACAACAACTACCCCTGTTCCTAGCGATTCCCCCAACACACCCTTTCCTTCATACAGTAAACAACCAACCAGACAATCATTCAAACAATCCCATTTATATATAGAAATCATTAGGAATTCCATCTATTCCCGGTGCTTTTCAAGAGGGTAAAAGCCCATTATCACCTCCTCCACCTCCTCACACCACTGATCCTACTCTCTATTACCGCTCTCTTCCTCTCCCCAAAAATACCCCGAATTCCTTATCCGTATAATACTCTACCTCCCTTCTCCTCCATCCCCCTGCTTAAAAATCTCCCAAAACCAATAATCAGCATAATTACCCATTCCATCGTGGTACTAAGTACCTGCCCCTCACCTATTCCCTCCACTCCCATTACAACACCTCCTAATTCCACAAATTCCATAATCGTGAACTATCTGTTGCCTATTCTAAACTCCTCAAAAACACAATCCTGACGGTGTTGTCACCCCATAGAACTCCTCTAAACCTTCCCTCAACACATATCGCATCAAAACGAGCATTTTGTAATCCCTCAATCTCCCCTTAAAACCTCAATTTTCTCCAAGATTGTCTGCATCGCTCTTGGGCCTTGTAGACGCCCCTTTGGCCTGACGCTTCCTAGAAACGGGAAAGGGGAAAAAGGGCTTAAAGGATTTCCTGAGGGTTCTTTTAATCTCAAAAATGACGTTTAGGCACCTACCCCCTCGATATATATCCGGAGTTTAAACCCGGAAATGGTAGCGTATGGGGGGGGCAGAGCGTCGTCCGACTGGTGGCGAATATGCCATATGGGGAGACTGGGAAACGGAGTAGGCTCCGGGGGCCGGCAAGGGGCGGAGCACCTGCGCATGAGCCCCCGATCCCAAGGGAAGAACGGGGGCAAGGGGGAGGGCGTGGTCGCATGGGGTGAAGAGGTAGTGGTCCTCCAGTGGAATGGGAAAAGTGGTGATCCAGAATACCGGGCCCCATAAAACAGTGGTCCTGGGGGGGAGGGGGGGAGCACCGCGATGGCCCCGATCCAAAAAAGGAAGGGGTGAAAGGGAGGGGGGCGGGGTCGCATGTGGGTAAAGGGGGTGGTGGTCCTCCGGGGAATTGGGAAAGAAGTGGTGATCCATGAATCACCTGGCCATCAACAGACAGTTGTCAAGTGAGGAGGTACGGGAGGGCACAGCATTAAAAGGCTTTGAGGAGGATTTGGAGACGTGATCAGGCTTGTTACAGTCTACGGAGGTGGAGAGTACGCAAACAAGCCCTGGGATCGGGAGAAGGTGTGTGGGGGGAAGGGAGGATCAGGTGGCACCTGGGGGACATGCGAGTCCCCTGGAAGGGCATGGAGGCGGATTAAGGGTGGGGTAGAGGTGGAGTCCATTGTGCTGGCTCCAGGACTCAGTAGGGAAATGGGGGCTACAAGGAAAAGGGGCACGTCAGATTGGGACGATTTTTGCGGGGCGAAAAGGGGGGGGAAAAAAAAAGGGGGGTTAGGGTCCCCAGAGTGCTCTGCGGGGGCCCACAACAGAAGGGGGGGGGATGGGGGAAAGGAGGGGGGAGTCTGGGGGCAAAGGCACGTCCAGGGGAACTTTTCCTGAAAGGGAAGAATCTTGACATGAGGCGGGGAAGGAACCTTTAAAAACTGGCCCTCGGGGTTTTAACAATAAATATTAATGGTCTGTGTTGGGTTTTTTAAACGGGGTGCTTCAGGAGTTTTTGAATAGGTAAAAAGGTTGACGTAGTTTTTGTGCAGGAGCACAATTTTAAGTTGGCGTGAATTAGTTTTTGCCTGGGTTCAGGCTTTGTTTTTCCCTTTCTGACGTTTAAAAGGAGGAGTGGGTGTGGATCGGGAGGCGACCCCATTTGTATTGAAGGGAAAGGGGGGGGGAGGGGGGGAGTATTACTGTGGAAGGATGGGGGGGGGGGGAAAAGAGAGATGGGTTGTGTGTGTGTATGCCCCAGCAGAAAGTGACGTGAAAGTGAAGAGGTTTTGTACGGGGGGCCGTGTATTCCCTACCACGTTACCGTCTGGGCGATTGGGGGGGGGGTTTGGGAATTTGTGTAAAAAAGGGAAGCGTGGAACCCAAGGAGCGGTTTTTTTCCTCGTTTGGGGGGGCCTGCTTAGAGATTTCAGTTATGTGATGCTTTCGGGGGAGGTCTGTGGGAGGTGAACTTTTAAAAGAAGGGGAATGCGGCTTTTTGGAAGGTTATTTTTACTCAGAGGGTTTTGGTAGAGTCTTTTAAAAAAATTTTGAGAGGGTGTTTTTCCGAAAAGGGCGGTTTTGGAGGGGGGATGGGTGCTTTGGCTGTAGGGCGGGGAATTTAAATTGGAAACTGAACACGGGGTTTTGGGGGATAGGGAGGGAGTGGAAGCGTTTGCAATATTTTGGGAACAGTCTGTGCCGACAGAAGGACTGGGGGAAATGGGTGGGATGTGGGATAGTGTGGCTAAGTTCGAATACGTCAATTTTATGTGAGGGAGGGAAAACGCATTAATCAATTGCGGTAGGGTTTGTAAAATTACTTAGAATCTAGATTGGGAAATTTTTTTTCGAGGGGGGGGCGGGGGCCCGGGGGGTGTACCCGGTGGAGGATAACACATGTTGAAGGACAAAATAGGGGATTTGCAAAAAACTTTTTGCGCTGTGGGGTAAGGGGGGGGTTTGGGGGACGAAGTACCTGGGGCGACAACCCATCAGCTTGTGTGCGCGAAAAAAGAAGGTAGACGCAAATGACTACAAAAAAGGGTTTGCAGTCTATTTCTGGGGGGGGGGTTTTGAGAGGGTCAGGTTTTAAAGGGGCCCCAAGGGGATGAGTGCATATGCAGATAGAGTTTTGAGGAAAGGGGAAAAGTAGGGGGGTGGATGGTGAGGTTCTTTGGGGGGGTATGTGGAGTCCGTGCAAACTGGGGGGGGAGTGACGGGGGGCACTGGGGGGGGTATTGAGGAGGGGGAAATATGGAGAGCCCCTTTGGACGAGGGGGGTAGGGCACCCGGGATCGATGGTTTACCAGCGAATTTAAAGTACAGCACTGGGGTCGCTTAGGGGGTTTCTAGTAAGGTTAATGAATGCCATGAAAAAACGGAGGGAAGATGGGGGAAACTCAGGCAACGGCGGTGGTGGGGTTGGTCCCAAAAGGGGAAACCAAAGTACCCTTTTGGGGATTACCGGCCATTTGTTGCTTTGTGCTGATTTTTAAATTATTTTCGAAAATTCTTGGGAATCGGCTTAAATGTGTTGTGGGGGGGGTTTTTGTTTGAGTTCAGTTTGGTTTTCCTGGAGGTCAAAAGAGGGGGCCACGGGGATTATCAAAGGGGTTCCTGGGGGGAATGGGAAAGGGGAAGAGGGGCGTTGGGGGCGTTTTGGGTTGCAAGGGGGTTTTGATAGGGTGGAAAAAAGGTTTGGGGGATTTCCCTACGACAGGGGTTTGGTGAAGAAATAGTGGGGTGGGTCGATCGTTGTACCAAACGCGAAGGTAAGGGTCAAAACAATGGGGTGGGGGGGGGTCAACTGGAGCGGGGTCTTCGGCAGGTGTCCTTTATCACAAATTTGTTTGCATTGTTCATGATCCCTTTTATAGGATGGTGGAGGGTCGTTAAGGAGGGGGGGGGGAAAGGGGTGGGAGCGAACCCTGGCCCGGTTTGGTGGGCTAGTTGATGATACCACTATTTTGGAAGTGAGGAGCACGGTTAGGACTTTTGGGGGGAAATTGTACACACTTTTTGGGGGAGCTTGGGGTGAAGGTAAATTTGGAAAAATCAAGATCATGGGGGTGGGGGGAAATGGACAGAGAGATTGATTGGGGAGTGATGTTGTGCCGGAGGAGGGAGTCTGAAAATCTGCGGTGTCATGTATGAGGCTGACCTGGTGCTGCAAGGGGGAACAATTGAATGGATGGTGGAACAGGTGCAGCGACGGTTGGGAATGCTGCGACCTCACCATTTAACCCCAGGCAATGTGCAATTGTCATCAGTGTATTCTATATGTAAAGTTGGGTTTTTTTCGGCTGTGATGCCATTTTAAAAGGAACGGGGTCACGAGTATTCTTTGAATGGTGTTCAAATTTTGTGGGGGTTAGGGTGCAATGGTTGGGGGTGGTTTGTGCTTGCCGGGTTTTTGGGGAGGGTTGGGTTTTTGGCTTGGAAAAGGTGAAAAGGTTTTTTTAAGGGGGTGATTCGGGGGGGGGGTCCTGATGGGCATGCCACCCGGGAAATGGTTTTGGGGGGGGGTAAAGGAATGAACGTTTTACGGTTTTTTGCAGGGCCGAAAAAGTAAATTTGGGGTTTGTGAAAATTGGGTTAGAGAGTTTGTAGTGGGGGTTGAAGGGGGTTCCCCCTGTTGTGGGGTAATTGGGAAGAATTTTGTAAATTAAAGGATAGATTGGGCCGGTTTAGGTTTGTAGTTTTGTGGGTTTTGAAGGGACATGTCCAGTGGAGGGTTTTTGAGGGTGGGGGGTGGGCAATGAGGGGGAAGAGGATGGGAAGTGTTATTTTTGGGGTTGGAATTGGGAGGGGTGGGGGGGGGGTGGGGGGTCAAAGGGGGTTGTTTTTTGGCCCGTTGGGTTTGTTGAGTGGGTGGAGGGGTGGGTGGGTTTTGTTTTGGGTTTTTTTTGGGGTTGGGGGGGGTTTTGGGGGTTGGGTTTGGCGGGGGGGGTTTTTCGAATTTGGTGAATAGGACCCCTTTTTTGGGAAAAAAGGGGGGAAATATTTTTTTGAGGGGGTTGGGGGGTAACTAGGGAATTGGGGTTTTAGGGTTTTTTAAAGGGGGGAGTAGGTGGTAAAAAGGGGGGGGGGAGGGGATTTGGCCCCCTTTGGGAATGCATATTTGGGTTTTTTTTGGGGATTGGTTGGTTGTTGTGACCTTGGGGGGAAGATAAGTTTTTTGTTTTGTGGGGAGGGTTAGGGAAAAGGTTTATTGGGGTTTTTGTTTTTTTTTGTTTTTCTTTTTGGGGGATTATGCCCTTGTGGGTTTTTTTGTTTTTTTTCTTGGGGTTTTTTTTTTTTTTGGGGGTTTTTTTTGTTTTTTGTAACTGGAGGGCCCGTTTTTAAAATTTTTTTTTAAATACATTTAAGTATTGAAATTTTTGGGTCGTAATTAGGGTAAAATTTTCCTAAAGGAAAAGGTTATACAAAAGGGGAAAAAATTCAAAGGGGTTATTCGGTTTTTTTTTTATTTTTAAATTTTTTGGGGTGGGGGGGGGGAGATGGGTTTACCGGGGTTTACCCGTTTTTAATAAGGAAAAGTTGGGTTTGGGATTTTGGATTGTTTTTGGGGGGCATTAAGTGGGCTTTTTTTTTTTTTTGGGTTTTTTTTGTTTTTGTGGTTTGTTTTTTTTTATTCCCCCTTTTTGTTGTTTTTCTTGTTAAGGGGATTCTGTTGCTGGAAGTTTTGGTTTATAAATTGTTTACCCATGGCCGTTCAATTTGTTCCTTTTTTTGCATGAAATTTTTTAAAAAAAAAAAAAAATTCTCCATGTTGTTTTTAAAATTGGTGCCCAAAAATTTTGAAAAACTCCATTCGCCCCATTTTTGTGAAAAATTCAAACCAATTTAGGATTGATTTCCCCCCAATTTTTTTTTTTGTTGCGAACCCCCCCGAGTTCCTTTATTTTAAAAACAATTTTTGAGTTTTTAATTCAAATTTCCAATAAATTTTTAAAAAATAGCCAAAACGCCGTTTTCCAAAAAATTTTCGCATTAAAGAATTTTTAGAAAAATTGGCCAACCCGGGAGGGGTAACCCCTGATAAATTTTGGTTATTAACAACCCCCTGATATTTAAAACCCTATTTCCCCCAACCCTCAAAACCCCGACAATGGGGTTTTTTTTACACCCTTTTCCTGATTAAAGTTCCCCCCCCTTAAGAAAAGGGTAAAACCCCGATTAAAAATAAACCTTTAAAAAATTAATTAATATTTTTTTCTTAGCCCCCTATATTCCCCGAAAAACATACTCTAATCTCGCCCCATTCCCCTCTACCCCCACCACCCTCCCCCCCCCCCTTCTTTTTCCCACTAGCAGTGGAAAGGGGGCCCGGACTCCCCCACTGCACTGCCACCCCCCCCTTTAATTTCCTGAATACCAGAAAACTCCTAAAACCGTTCGCCCAACTCTCTGCCACGCTTAAAACCGGTTTAATAAAACACCCCAATCATTGTTAAAACGCCGCAAAACATCCTCCAACCATATCGTTTACCGTCAGCTCTAAGGGCATTTACGTTTATTTGTTAAACCTTAAAGATTTAGAAAGGTTTGGGTTTCCTCTAGTCCTGTGTCCGTCTTTACCTTTTTGTGCTTCGCCTTTCCCCCGGGACTTTGCCCGCCCGGACCCCCTCCCCCCCCCGTGCACTACCCCGTCCCTTTTTAATCCTCCTGCCCACATTCTTCCCTGAAGCTGAGCTGGTGTTATAACCCCCTCATCAGATGAGCCCCCCAGCTCTCTTTCAGATGTACCTGGGGTTTACCTGAGAGAGTTCCGGGGGTCAACCCCCCCGCTCCGGTCTGTGCAGGCCCCCTGGTGGATCAAGCCTGATCAACCAGGCTGTTGCTGCGGTGCACGCAACCCAAAGTACGAGCCACAGCCCGGCTGGTCAGGAACCGACTTTAGGTGCTTGTCCAGTGCCAGCTTGAAGACTGCCAGGGGTCTGTTGGTAATCCCCCTTATGTGTGCTGGAAGGCAGTTGAACAGTCTCGGGCCCCGACACTTATTGTATGGTCTCTTAACGTGCTAGTGACACCCCTGTTTTTCATTGGGGGATGTTGCATCTCTGCCAAGTCTTTTGCTTTCGTAGGAGTGATTTTCGTGTGCAAGTTCGGTACTAGTCCCTCTAGGATTTTCCAGGTGTATATAATCATGTATCTCCCCGCCTGCATTCCAGGGAATACAGGTTCGGGAACCTCAGCCTCCCAGTAATGAGGTGTTTATCTCCATTATGCACGCCGTAAAGGTTCTCTGTACATTTTCTAGGTCAGCAATTTCACCTGCCTTGAAAGGTGCTGTTAGTGTGCAGCAATATTCCAGCCTAGATAGAACAAGTGACCTGAAGAGTGTCATCATGGCCTTGGCCTCCCTAGTTTTGAAGGTTCTCATTATCCATCCTGTCATTTTTCTAGCAGATGCGATTGATACAATGTTATGGTCCTTGAAGTTGAGATCCTCTGGCATGATCACTCCCAGGTCTTTGACGTTGGTGTTTCGCTCTATTTTGTGGCCAGAATTTGTTTTGTACTCTGATGAAGATTTAATTTCCTCGTGTTTACCATATCTGAGTAATTGAAATTTCTCATCGTTGAACTTCATATTGTTTTCTGCAGCCCACTGAAAGATTCGGTTGATGTCCGCCTGGAGCCTTGCAGTGTCTGCGTGGAAGACACTGTCATGCAGTTTTCGGGTGTCATCTGCAACGAAGACACAGTGCTGTGGCTGACACCCTTGTCTATGTCAGATATGGGGATGAGGAACAAGATGGGAGCGAGTACTGTGCCTTGTGGAAACAGAGCTTTTCACCGTATCTGCCTCGGACTTTACTCTGTTGACGACTACTCTCTGTGTTCTGTTAGGAGGAAATTATAGATCCATCGACCGACTTTTCCTGTTATCCCTTTAGCACGCATTTTGTGTGCTCTTACACCATGGTCACACTTTTTGAAGGCTTTTGCAAAGTCTGTATATATTACATCAGCATTCTTTTTATCTTCTGGTGCATTTAGGATCTTGTTGTAGTGATCCAATAGTTGAGACAGACAGGGCGACCTTTTTCTAACCCATGTTGCCCTGGGTTGTGTAACTGATGGGTTTCTAGATGGGGGGGTGATCTTGCTTCTTAGGACCCTTTCAAAATTTTTATGATATGGGATGTTAGTGCTATCGTTCTGTAGTTCTTTGCTGTTGCTTTACTGCCCCTTTGTGGAGTGGGGCTATGTCTGTTATTTTTTAGTAACTGTGGGACGGGCCCCCGTGTCCATGCTCCCTCTCCATAGGATGGAAAAGGCTCGTGATAGGGGCTTCTTGCAGTTCTTGATGAACACGGAGTTCCATGAGTCTGGCCCTGGGGCAGAGTGCATGGGCATGTCATTTATCGCCTGTTCGAAAACATTTGGCGTCAGGATAACATCGGATAAAGGGTTGTGTTTTAAACCCAAATTTTGTGGCTCTCTCATAAAAATTTGTTTTTATCTTCGACTCCAGTCTGGTTAGCGGCTTGCTAAAAACTGAGTCATATTGGGACTTGAGTAGCTCACTCATTTCCTTGCTGTCATCTGTGTTTGGACCCACTTGTTTAAGTAGGGGGCCCAACAATGGATGTTGTTCTCGACTTTGATTTGGCATAGGAGAAGAAATACTTTGGGGTTTTTTTCGATTTCATTTATGGCTTTTAGTTCTTCCCGCGATTCCTGACTCCTATAAGATTCCTTTAGCTTGAGATCGATGCTTGCTATTTCTCTGACCAGTATCTCCCTACGCATTTCAGATATATTGACCTCTTTTAGCCGCTCTGTTTTTTCTTTTCCGTCGCCCGTAAAGGGAGCGCCTGTCTCTTTCTATTTTAAAATTACTCCTCCTTTTTCTTAAAGGAATAAGCCTTGTGCATACATCGAGTGCCACGAAGTTAATCTGTTTTTAGGGATATTTGGGGGTCTGTGTTGCTTAGTATATCTTCCAGTTATTCGGTTAGGACTTGGTTTTTCTTGGTCCCACTTTAATGTTTTTGTTATTGAAGTTGCATTTTTGGGGAATGCTCCCTCGTGACTAATCTCATTATGTCGGTCTGGGGCTCCATGCATACATGTCTGAACCTCAATTATGTTGTTATCTGAGTATATTGTTTTTGATATGGTGACATTTCTTATCAGATCATCATTGTTAGTGAAGATGAGGTCTAGTGTGTTCTCCAGTCTAGTAGGCTCTATTATTTTCTGGCTTCAATTGAATTTTGTGCAGAGATTTTAAAGCTCGTGTGGTGTGAGGTTTCATCAGAGCTGCCTCCTGGTGTTATTACTACAAAAATATTATTTGTTATATTTCCCCCATTTTAGGTGCCTTAAGTTGAAATCCCCCAGGAGCAAGATATTGGGTGCAGGAGCTGAAAGATTTCCAGACAGTGGTCAATTTTTTAACAGCTGTTCCTGGAATTGCTGGGATGTTGCATCCCAGAGGCTTGTAGACTACCACAATGACTAGGGTTTTTGGGTTTTCGGCCTTTACTGCTAAAATTCCACTACATCATTTGAGGCATTTAGCAGTTCTGTGCAAACAAGTGACTCTGCAATGTCAGGCCAACCTCACCCTTTTGCTTGTTCACTCTGTCACATCTGTTTAGGTTGCAACCTGGGATCCATATTCGTTGTCCAAGTGATCCTTTATGTGGGTCTCAGTGAAAGCCGCAAACATTGCCTTTGCCTCTGCAAGCAGTCGACGGATGAAAGGTATTTTGTTGTTTGTTGCTGGCTTAGACCCTGTATATTTGCAAAGAAGAATGTCATCGGACTGGTGGTATTGTTGGTACTGGGGGGGATTTTTTTTTCCGGCATTAGTATCTGTATCTGTTGGTTTGGAGTGGATGCCATCGACTGTGGTTTCCACTCCAGAATGACTGGATTTGGTGTACGATTTTCTGCCATTTCCTGCCAGTTTTTTTTCCTTCCTGGCACTAAAAAACCTCTCTCTCTTGAGTGGCTGTGGCTACCTAGGTTTTCCCATGGCCTGGATGTTTTGTATCTTTTTGTACCCTTTAGATGGTTTGCCTGGCAATTTAAGTTATAGCACAGTCTTTCCTGTACTGAAGAGGTACACATTTCAGGGTGAAAAAGCAGATACCAAGTGCACAGTATGTGCACAGGCTTGGTTTCTGTTTGCCTTGGGTTTCTGTGACTGTATTTCGTGTTGGTGCATGTTTCCCTGTCTTATTCCTATCCTCCCTAGCACCTTCCTGCATATAATTCTCGACTACCTGGACAAAATCTCCAGCTTCACCATTACTGTCTCCCAGGACAGCACCTCCAGCTTCACCATTACTGTCTCCCAGGACAGCACCTCCAGCTTCACCATTACTGTCTCCCAGGACAGTATCTCCAACTTCACCATTACTGTCTCCCAGGACAGCACCTCCAGCTTCACCATTACTGTCTCCCAGGACAGCACCTAAAGCTTCACCATTACTGTCTCCCAGGACAGCACCTCCAGCTTCACCATTACTGTCTCCCAGGACAGCACCTCCATCTTCACCATTACTGTCTCCCAGGACAGCACTATCAGCCCCAACATTTACTGACTACCAGGACTCATCCTCCAGCCTTACAGTTTCTGACTACATGGCCAGTATCAAGGGCAGTACCATTCAGCCCAGACTTTTTATGTTCCCATCTGTTGTAGAAAGCTTCCAGGTTGTCTATGAAAGCAGCTTTGATGTTGTCCTCTTTTAATACCCTTGTGATTTTAGTCCACAGATTTTCCCTCATTTGGGCATACCCAAAAACACTTCCCTGTTTTAATACTGCTTGTAGTAGTTATTGGATATCTGCACAAGGGGCGTGAAAACCAATTTCCACAAAAATGACAATTTAAATCCATGTGGAAGCCCGTTTTTTTGTTTTGACTGCAGACTATCACAACTTCATAATGATTTGAGTGGTTGTTTTACTGTAATTCAACTAGCAACCTCTTGAATACTCTATTAATAACCTTAAATGAAGCTCTAGCTATTTGTATTTCTATTTCTAACTAATTGGACATCTTACCTGTACGTTCTGATTTATATTTATTGTTTGTGTTTGATAAGGGCGCCTACAACCCCACCCGTTTACAGTCTGCTTTATTGTCCAACGAAACCGTTTGAAACCAGTTAAGGGTTCGGACCATCAAGGTTCGGACCAGTCAAGGGTTCCGACCATCAAGGGTTCAGACAGTCGAGGGGTTTGGTCCCGTCGATCTGATCTGATCAGTGGGTCACTTATTTAAAACATACAGTCGGTGATTTGGGCTAACACATGAAGGATCTACTTGAAATTATCTACCCGAGTAATATGTGATTAGATTGATACAAAAGTATAACTTGCGTGTTGAAGAGCCAGTGATTTCTGGCAACTCCTACAGTGACGAACGGTCAAATTCAATTCAAATTCAAATTCAAAGTTTATTCTCTATAAGGATTAAAAATGCTGAGTTAACAGAAATTTGGTTATTTGTGTGGTTTACATGTAGTAAAATTGCGAAATTTCAGAGTGTACCCCCTAGAACGCTTAGCATGGCTAGGCATTCGGGCAGACTTAGTTTTTTCTTAATTGTAAAAAATTACAAATTATGAGGTAAGTTGGTATTATGGCTAAGTGACAAATACTAGTTTGTGAGTTTAGCAATGTGAATGCTTTTGTTTTGGCACAGTACAATTTTTCGTATTGGAATACCGGATTCATTTTTTAAGAGAGATAATATTTCTGTTTTGGTCAAATAGTGGTGAAGTGTAAAACCAATTTTAGGGCCTTTGACTTTTCATTAAATTTTTTGAAAAAGGTTTGTCGGACACAGGGAATGTCGTAGAGATGTTTGTGTCGGGGTGTTATCCCTGGGGTTTGCACAACTACAAGAAAGCTTTTTTTAAAAGGTCAAGTTGATTTTAGAGTTTGACCCCTGTAGATGTAGATTCCCAAATTTAAAAGTGTGGATGTACTAAACGGGAGTAATTTTTGGTCTATAAAGAGGGGGGGGGTGTTGCCAGGGATGGAATTTTTTTTGGGGTTATTTTTGGCTTTAGCGTTTTTGCTGCAGTTGTTTCCCCCGCACAAATAGCATAGGTGAGGTAGGGATAAAATTAAGGGGGTATAAACATGAGGGGCATTTTGCGGGACGTGTAAACGATCTTGGGGAGGATCCCAACCCCTTTTGGATACTTTTTTTGGGGATATGCTGGATTGGGGGCTGAAAATTTTGGTTGTTGTCAAGGGACAAACCAGGAATTTTTCCCCCCTTATTTCTGGGGAATTAGAGTGTTTTTCAAACTTAAGTTAATTTTACATCCCTGCCTGTACCAAACAAATATGGGAGGGTTTTGTCAGTGTTAAGGGAAGTTTATTGGTGTCATCCAAGTCGATATTTTAATCAGCCCTCATTTACAATGGTGTTGAGGGTGGCAAAAATTGGGGGAGAGTGAATAAGCGTGTGTCAGCAAAGAGAAAAGGGTTTTTTGGTTGGGATGGGTTTTGGGAAAATCATTGATGTATATGAGGAAGAGCAGGGGACCCCAAGGGGCACTTCCCTGCGGGAACCCCGTATCAAGTGGCCCTGTTGTTTTGCTGTGTCTTTAAAGGGGAATACTGATACCCATTAGTAAGGTAAAATTTTAAAAAAGCAAGCGCATGGCCTTTTACCTAATGGAAGTTTTTGGGGTAGGAGTCGTGGTCTACTGTGTCAAAAGTTTTCTTAGGTCAAAAAAAAATTTTTGGGTATTCCCTTTTTTTCCAAAGCTGTGTAAAGCAGATCTAGCATTTTTTTGATTGCTCATTAGTGCTTTTATTTTTTCCCGAATCCCAAAATTGGGAGGGGTTGAGTATGTTTTGTGTTGTTATAAATGAATTTAGTCCCTGTGCACGATTTCTCAAAGATTTTGGAAGCAATGGAAAGTTTGATATAGGGCCTACAGTTTTTAAGTCTGTAGGTCACCACCTTTAATGTAATGGGGTGTAACCCTTGCCATCTTGAGTATTTTTGGGAAGGTGCTAGTTTCTAGTGACTTGTTAAAAAGTAATGAAATAGCATGCAAAAGGTTATGGGCCACTCGCTTGTACAGTAATGGTGGGACATTAGACAGATTCCCTGAGTTGTTTTTAAGTGACTTTATAATCTTCGTGACTTCCGAGGGCTCAGTAGCTGCAAGATAGAAGGAATTTGGAAATTCCCATCTGGATACACAGCAATCCAAAACTTGCAACCATACCAAGTTGGGGGTGGTATTGCAATCTATACTATAAACACATTATCTTGTATTAGCACCACTTCTTAGTGATGAATATGGGGAATACATTTTGGTAATTTTACTGTAAAAAACCTTAAGACACCTATAACAATCAGTTCCATTTACCGGATACCCCACACTAAACATCCCCCAAATTCAGTGAGAAATCAAGGCACTAAATAAACAAACAACATGAATAAGGACCACCTTCTCTAGCTGGAACTTCACATTCACCGTGGTCTACTAGATATCAGCCTGTAACTGATTTCATCAACAATATGGAACACACACTTCTCATCCGAACATAACTAACCAACCAGGCTCACTGAACAAGTCAACCATAATAGACTACATATTGGATCAATATACAGCCCCCCCCCTTAAATCATGGTCATCACAGATAGCACTTCTGACCACTACCCTACGCTTCCTCCTGACAAACATAAGTAAACCACCACTTGAAATACAATCAAGTTTCCATTTAGAGACTCCATGACGAGGCCTCAATAAGCGAAGTTCACAGCATGACCTCGTAGACTGTTGATTGGCCTACAGAAATTCCCAAGGCCAAAGGTATTGATGACTGACACACATTTTTCTTAACAGATTACTTAGACTATACACAAACATTGTCCTATAAAAACAAAACAATCACAAACAAATGGCTTGGTTGCCCATGGCTAACCAGCAGCAATCTGAAATCCATTGACAAGAAATAGCTAAACAATAAGAAAAGCAATACAGACAGAGGCCTTTAATACACAAAGAATTCTTGAACACTATTCATCAGTTCTCACCAAAGTATACAGAAAGCCAAACAACTATACTACTCCAGTAGATTCACAGACACAAGAGGAGATATAAAAAGAACTGGAAAACACTCTCTCAGATTCGAAGACCCACCAAAACAGAAAAAAAACAAGAATATTGTTCCTAACTAAATCCTAATGAAACCACCACTGCATCCGACCTGACACAGATCACAAGATAAACGATTTCTTCTCAACCATAGGATCTAATCTTCTTCGCCAGTAAAATCCACATACCAATGCCCATGCCGGGGACTACCTAGATGGGATTTCCCAAATTTTTTCTTCTATCTTGCACCACTGAGCCCACGAATCCCGAGATTAATAAAGTCACTTAAAAAATAACTCGGGGAATCTTGTCTCATTGTCCCACCATTATTGTACAAGCGAGATGGGCCCATGTCCCATTCAACATGCTATTTCATTAGTTTTTAAACAAGTCACTAGAACCTAGCACTTTCCCGAAGCTACTCAAGATGGCAATGGGTTACACCAAATCCATAAAGGTGGTGACCCTACAGAATTTAAACTATATAGGCCAATATCAAACTTATACCATTGTTACCAAATCTTTGAGAAAACTCGTTGCACAGGAGACTATATTCATTTATAACGGCACAAAACATACTCAAACCCCTGACAATTTGGATTCAGGAAAAATAAAAAGCACTAAAGAAGTAATCATGAAAAATGCTGATCTGCTTTAACACATCATTGCAAAATAAAGAATATCCACTAGGAATTATTATTGATCCTAAGAAAAGCATTTGACACAAGTAGACCACGCATCCTACTCAACAAACTTGACCATTAACGATATATGAGGCCAAGCGCTGCATATTTCAAATCAAACCTTACTAATATGTATCATATGCCACGATTAAAACAACAGTATCAACAACACAGCCACTTGAACTGGAGTTCTGCAGGGAAGTGTCCTTGGTCCCCTCTCTTCCTCATATATATCAATGATCTTCAAAACGTATTCCAACACCTAAACCCATCGCCCTTTGTGACGAACAACGACCTTATGTCATCTCTCACACCTAATCTTGCCACCCTTAACACCATTGTTAATGAGGAAGCTGATCAAAATATCGACTGATGACATCCAATAAACTATGCTGAAACTGACAAAACCTACTAATTATGTTTGGTAACCAGAGCAGGAGTTGCAACAGAATTAACAGTAAGAATCCGACAACACTACTAAATTGCCAGACATAATGAGGGCAATTTCCTAGGCAATACCTCGACAACAACCGAATTTTCAGCAACCCATATCCAGCACATAACCCTAACCAAAAGTATCCAAAACGTGTGGAGCCTCTCCAGATACAATTATGTGCCGCAAATGCCCTTCTCACACAATACCACACCTTATTTATTCCTTACCTCCCTATGCTATTTGTTGCCTTGGGATCCACTGCAGCTACAAACCTAAAAGCCAATATAACCCAACAAAAAGCCACAGTAAGAAATAATCACAAATCCCATCACTTGTCAACAACCCCCCCCCACTTACTTCATAGATCTAAACTTAACTCCCGTCCAGAATATCCACACTTAATACTGTGCAATTCTATCTTCTACAGGACCTTAAATTCCAATGTTAACCTTGACCTAAAATGCTTTCTTGATAGTTGTGGCAGATCCGCAGGCATAACACCAGACACAAACATCTCTATACATTCCCCTGTCTGACTAAACCTTTATACATTGTCTGCAACGCTCTTGGGCTGTGTAGACCCCCTTGCCTGACGCTCCTCATTAAACCTGACAGCATGGTACGAGGAGGGTCGTTGTGGTCTCTGTTGACACCGCTGGGAAATTAATGTGGTTAAGATGGCGGTTTGTCATCACAGACACATTAATACTATTGGGTATTGAACTACTACGAGGAGTGATTACACCGAGATTCAGTCTCAATACGCTTACCCAAGAATAATCAGGAGACATACGCATACAAATGGTGACTGTATGGGGTAGCCGCTGAACGGAGTGCATAGAGTATTTTGTGAAACTGCTTGCTAGCGACAGTTTATGAATCGGTGGTTACCCCTTTCAAGATGTGTTTTTGACGTTATGCCTGCAGTGCGTGTGGAGACTGGTGGACTGTCACGATATAACTTGGTATAGTTGCGGAACGTCCCCTTGAGGCGAACTAAGCTGACAATCAGAAAACTATTTTGAGAAATATGGAACTGTGTACTCGCCCAGTAGGGTAAGTGGATAATGGTTGCCTACGCAGGTATCCGGAAGTACATTCACCTGAAGATGACGTTGCGTCTCCCCATATACCGTCATATGGTGTATCTGCAAGATTTTAGGACACAGGTAATGGTTTTTTATATCCCTGACAGCAGGTACGTGTCGCATTTGTGGAGAGTATGACCACCGATCGCGGCGGCATGCGGAAAGAACAGACACGTGAACAAACCTGTGCAAGAAGAAGTAGCCCCCATTCCACAACGTGATGAAGGTAGCATCGTTCATCACAGGAAGGGCGTGGTACGTTTGTGGAGTGAGATGGTGGAACAGGCTTCGAAATGAGAGTGAGTCACTCCCCTCAGCTCCCTGCACATGATTCGTTGCCAATACCATCTGCTGGAATGGTACCCCCAGCATGACGTGTTGATATAGGGTGAGGGATTTAGATGAAGTCTTTAAGGACTTTGTCACTCGCAATGGTGGAAAGCACCGTCTCCGGAAGACGTAGCTGAAAACTTTCTGAGTCCCGGAGTGTCCAACAATATGAGACTCAGTCAAAGGACGACGAGACTGGGAACATCAGGAGACTTCATACCTCATTGTGAGTGGATGTGAGAACACCATGAGGCTTCCTCGGATCATACATGGAGGATCAAACGTTTACAAGGAACCATGGCAAGCTACGTCCAGATTCGGATTACGTACTGACGCCGGCACAGGAGGACTGGAAAAAAAAACTGAGAGGATGGGTGAGGGAGGGGCGGGGAGGGGGGGTCATGAGGGACGCCATCACAAGAAGGAGGGCGAATGGGAAGGTATTCTGTAAAGAAGAACACATAACGTTAACAAATCAAGTGGAGACCACAGGAGGAGACGAGGAAAGGGTGGAAAAACATAACAGGCCTTAGGTGTATGACTGCTAATGTTAACTGTTTATGTACTCTAGACTAAGAGAGATTGGTTTCAGCATTTTCATAGCACACATAGAATTGATTTCTGTTCCTTCAAGAACACAATTTCAAAGAAGGAGAAGTGATGCAGTTGCAGGTTTATACAGTAACAGACCCAGCCAACTATCCGTTCTGAAAGAGTGGTGTGGGTCTTTTAATAACGAGACTAGCCTCTGATTGTGTTGCAGAGATGTGAGGGGGGGTGGGGAGGGAGTTGCGAGAGGATTGTACTTGGATGGGAAAAGCGAGTATCTATGGTAAGGTGTCTATGCCCCCGGCGAATGACCACGAAGGTTTTGAACGGATTTTGTGCATGAGAACCTTGTATATTTTTTTGCGTGCTCTTCTGAAGTACGATAGAGGTGGGGGTGACTGAACTGTGTCATAAGGGCGGGCTGATGTCGAACCCAAAGGGGTAGGCATTTGTCTGCACCTCTCAGAGATTAGTTGAGGGAAGTTTAAATTACGAGATGTGGTTTGGGGAGGGGAGTGGGAAACAGAACATACTTTTATCAGAAGGGATATGCTGCCAAGGTTAGACAGAGTGTATATTTCTCTCAGGAGTGGTTGTAAAGTCTTTTAGTACGGTGGAGACGGTCTTGTCAGATCACAGGCAGTTGTAGGACGTGTCTAACAGGTAGGGTGGGAGGGAATGGCGGAAATTATAAGAATTATTGGAAATTAAATATAGGTGTTTAAGTGATGAGGAAGGGTAAGAGATTTTTCTAGCTTGGAATGAGCTTTCAAGGGAAGCTCAGGAGGAATGGAAGACATTGTAACGTTGTGGGACTCGGTGGCAAAGGAAAGGATAAAATCCGTTTTACGTAGGGAGGAAGCATAAAACCTTAAAATATGGGCTAGCGAATTATTTAAGGATCTATTACGAGGTTGATAAGGGCAGAGGATCAGTTTGGTGTGTTTACCCCAAGGACGAGATTGTAGACATAAAAGAGAGCTTGCGAACGTTGCATAATGAGCAGTTTCAAGTGGTGCGGGTGCAGGCAGGATTAGAAGAAGTTTTGTGGGGAGACAGGCCATCAGCGTGTGTGTTGAGACAATAAAAGCAAAAGCAGGCGCTGATGGCAATCCCGAGCTTGGAGGTAAATGAGACGATGGGAATCCATAGAGCAGGTCAAGTGATAAGAAACACAAAAGCTATGAGTGCATATGCGGATACGTGGTATAAAAAACACTGGACTAGTAGTGGCGTGGATGAAGTGGAATTAAATAAGGTGTGCACGTATGCTAAGTGCATTTTGGGTCACAGTGATAGGAAGGCTTTGGTGGCTTATTACTGAGGAGGAAATTTAAATTGCTTTACACAGAATGAGGAAGGGCAAGGCCCTTCAAACTTTTTTTTATCAGAATTACTGATAGAATTGAATTTTATGCTGAATGTAACTTAAATATGACATTTTAGTGTAGTATTGTGTCAATATATATTTCAAGTGAGAAAATCCATGTATTTTAGCTAAAAACAAAGGTTTGTGTGAAAAGTGCAATAAATGACCCAAATCGTCGAAATATGCAGTTAAACATCATTTTTCCATATTTTTCGATTTTTTTCAATGCTTTTGTTATTTTTAAAAATACCTGAAGCATTGAAAAAATCGAAAAATATGGTAAAATGATGTTTTACTGCATATTTCGACGATTTAGAGCATTTAGAACACTTTTCAGACAAAACTGATTTTTCAGCTAAAATTCATGGATTTTCACACTTTTTTATCACAATTACTGATGGAATTGAATTTTATGCTGAAAGTAACTTAAATATGACATTTTAGTGTAGTATTGTGTCAATATATATTTCAAGTGTGAAAATCCATGTATTTTAGCTAAAAAGAAAGGTTTGTGTGAAAAGTGCTCTAAATGCTGCAAATCGTCGAAATATGCAGTAAAACATGATTTTGTCATATTTTTCGATTCTTTCAATGCTTTTGCTATTTTTAAAAAAATATATGAAATGCTTGAAATATATGAAATAGCTGAAGCATTGAAAAATCGAAAAATATGGTAAAATCATGTTTTACTGCATATTTCGACGATTTGAAGCATTTAGAACACTTTTCAGACAAACCTGATATTTTAGCTAAAATTCATTTATTTTCAAACTTTTTTATAAGAATTGCTTGAAGTGCACTAAATGCTCCAAATCGTCGAAATATACAGTAAAACATCATTTTACCATATTTTTCGATTTTTTCAATGCTTCAGGTATTTTTAAAAATAGCAAAAGCATTGAAAAAATCGAAAAATATGGTAAAATGATGTTTTACTGCATATTTCGTCGATTTGGAGCATTTAGAGCACTTTTCATACAAAACTTTCTTTTTAGCTAAAATACATGGATTTTCACACTTGAAATATATATCGACTCAATACTACACTAAAATGTCATATTTTAGTTACTTTCAACATAAAATTCAATTCCATCAGTAATTCTGATAAAAAAGTTTGAAAATCCATGAATTTTGCCTAAAAAATCAGGTTTGTCTAAGAAGTGTTCTAAATGCTCTAAATCGTCGAAATATGCAGTAAAACATCATTTTGCCATATTTTTCGATTTTTTTCAATGCTTTTGCTATTTTTAAAAATACCTGAAGCATTGAAAAAATCGAAAAATATAGTAAAATGATGTTTTACTGCATATTTCGATGATTTGGAGCATTTAGAGCACTTTTCACACAAACCTTTCTTTTTAGCTAAAATACATGGATTTTTACACTTGAAATATATATTGACACAATACTACACTAAAATGTCATATTTAAGTTACTTTCAGCATAAAATTCAATTCCATCAGTAATTCTGATAAAAAAGTTTGAAAATCCAATAATTTTAGCTGAAATATCAGGTTTGTCTGAAAAGTGTTCTAAATGCTCCAAATCGTCGAAATATGCAGTAAAACATCATTTTACCATATTTTTAAATTTTTTCAATGTTATTTGTATTTTTAAAAAAAATTATTGAAATGCTTGAAGTATATGAAATAGCTGAAGCATTGAAAAAATCGAAAAATATGGTAAAATGATGTTTTACTGCATATTTCGACAATTTGGAACATTTAGAACACTTTTCAGACAAACCTGATATTTTAGCTAAAATTCATGGATTTTCAAACTTTTTTATCAGAATCGCTAGAAGTGCTCTAAATGCTTCAAATCGTCGAAATATGCAGTAAAACATCATTTTACCATATTTTTCGATTTTTTCAATGCTTCATGTATTTTTAAAAATAGCAAAAGCATTGAAAAAATCGAAAAATATGGTAAAATGATGTTTTACTGCATATTTCCACAATTTGGAACATTTAGAGCACTTTTCACACAAACCTTTCTTTTTAGCTAAAATACATGGATTTTCACACTTGAAATATATATTGACTCAATACAACACTAAAATGTCATATTTAAGTTACTTTCAGCATAAAATTCAATTCCATCAGTAATTCTGATAAAAAAGTTTGAAAATCCATGAATTTTGCCTAAAAAATCAGGTTTGTCTAAGAAGTGTTCTAAATGCTCTAAATCGTCGAAATATGCAGTAAAACATCATTTTGCCATATTTTTCGATTTTTTTCAATGTTTTTTTTTTTTTAAATATATGAAATATATGAAATACCTGAAATATACGAAATACCTGAAGCATTGAAAAAATCGAAAATATGGGAAAATGATGTTTTACTGGATATTTCGACGATTTGGAGCATTTAGAACACTTTTCAGACAAACCTCATTTTTTAGCTAAAATTCATGGATTTTCAAACTTTTTTATCAGAATTACTGATAGAATTGAATTTTATGCTGAAAGTAACTTAAATATGACATTTTAGTGTAGTATTGTGTCAATATATATTTCAAGTGTGAAAATCCATGTATTTTAGCTAAAAAGAAAGGTTTGTGTGAAAAGTGCTCTAAATGCTGCAAATCGTCGAAATATGTAGTAAAACATCATTTTACCATATTTTTGTATTTTTTCAATGTTTTTGCTATTTTTAAAAATACCTGAAGGATTGAAAAAAACGAAAAATATGGTAAAATGATGTTTTACTGCATATTTCGACGATTTGGAGCATTTAGAGCACTTCTAGCAATTTTGGTAAAAAAGTTTGTAAATCCATTAATTTTAGCTAAAATATCAGGTTTGTCTGAAAAGTGTTCTAAATGCTCCAGATCGTCGAAATATGCAGTAAAACATCATTTTACCATATTTTTCGATTTTTTCAATGCATTTGGTATTTTTAAAAAATATATGAAATGCTTGAAATATATGAAATAGCTGAAGCTTTGAAAAAATCGAAAAATATGGTAAAGTAATGTTTTACTGCATATTTCGACGATTTGGAACATTTAGAACGCTCTTCAGACAAACCTGATATTTTAGCTAAAATTCATGGATTTTCAAACTTTTTTATCAGAATTGCTTGAAGTGCTCTAAATGCTCCAAATCGTCGAAATATGCAGTAAAACATCATTTTACCAAATTCTTCGTTTTTTTTTCAATGCTTCAGCCATTTCATATATTTCAAACATTTCTCATATTTTTTTGAAAATACCAAAAGCATTGAAAAAATCGAAAAATATGGTAAAATCATGTTTTACTGCATATTTCGTCGATTTGAAGCATTTAGAACACTTTTCAGACAAACCTGATATTTTAGCTAAAATTCATTGATTTTCAAACTTTTTTATCAGAACTCCTTGAAGTGCTCTAAATGCTCCAAATCGTCGAAATATACAGTAAAACATCATTTTACAATATTTTTCGTTTTTTTAATGCTTCAGGTACTTTGAAAAATAGCAAAAGTATTGAAAAAATCGAAAAATATGGTAAAATGATGTTTTACTACATATTTCTTCGATTTGGAGCATTTAGAGCACTTTTCACACAAACCTTTCTTTTTAACTAAAATACATGGATTTTCACAATTGAAATGTGTATTGACTCAATACTACACTAAAATGTCATATTTAAGTTACTTTCAGCATAAAATTCAATTCCATCAGTAATTCTGATAAAAACGTTTGAAAATCCAAGAATTTTGCCTAAAAAATCAGGTTTGTCTAAGAAGTGTTCTAAATGGTCTATATCGTCGAAATATGCAGTAAAACATCATTTTGCCATATTTTTTATTTTTTCAATGCATTTGGTATTTTTAAAAAATATATGAAATACATGAAATGCCTGAAATATACGAAATACCTGAAGCATTGAAAAAATCGAAAAATGTGGGAAAATGATGTTTTACTGGATATTTCGACGATCTGGAGCATTTAGAACACTTTTCAGACAAACCTCAATTTTTAGCTAAAATTCATGGATTTTCAAACTTTTTTTATAAGAATTACTGATGGAATTGAATTTTGTGCTGAATGTAACTTAAATATGACATTTTAGTGTAGTATTGTGTCAATATATATTTCAAGTGAGAAAATCCATGTATTTTAGCGAAAAACAAAGGTTTGTGTGAAAAGTGCAATAAATGACCCAAATCGTCGAAATATGCAGTAAAACATCATTTTTCATATTTTTCGATTTTTTTCAATGCTTTTGTTATTTTTAAAAATACCTGAAGCACTGAAAAAATAGAAAAATATGGTAAAATGATGTTTTACTGCATATTTCGACGATTTGGAGCATTTAGAACACTTTTCAGACAAACCTCATTTTTTAGCTAAAATTCATGGATTTTCAAACTTTTTTAATAGAATTACTGATGAAATTGAATTTTATGCTGAAAGTAACTTAAATATGACATTTTAGTGTAGTATTGTGTCAATATATATTTCAAGTGCGAAAATCCATTTTTTTTAGCTAAAAAGAAAGGTTTGTAAGAAAAGTGGTTTTAAATGCTTTTAAACCCTCAAAAAAAGAAGCAAAAAAATCAATTTAAAATATTTTTCGATTTTTTTAATGCTTTTGCTATTTTTTTAAAAAACCGAAGCATTGAAAAAATAAAAAATATTTATTAAAAAGATTTTAAATGCATATTTTCGACGATTTTGGGGCATTAAGAGCACTTTTTTTCCCCAAACCTTTCCCTTTTTAAACTTTAAAAAACATGGATTTTTAAACTTGAAATAAAATTGGACCACAAAACTACATAAAAGTATAAAATTTTAAATTTTCTTTCGGCATAAAAATTTAATTCCCTCAAGGGAATTCTGATAGAAAAGTTTGAAAATCCCCTTAATTTTAGCTAAAATATCCCGGTTTGTCTGAAAAGGTTCTTAAAAAAACTCCAAAATCGTCGAAAATTGCAGAAAAAAAAAAATCAATTTTTCCATATTTTTCAATTTTTTCAATGTTATTGGTTTTTTAAAAAAAATATGGGAATTTCTTTAAATATTTTGAAAAAGCTGAACATTTAAAAAACTAAAAATATGGAAAAAAGAAAGTTTTACTCATTTTCGACCCAATTTTTGGGAAAATTTTGAAAACTTTTTTGACAAACCCTTTTATTTTAGCCTAAAATTAATAGATTTTTTAAAACTTTTTATCAGAATTTCCGGAAGTTTTTCTAAAAGCTCCCAAAAAATTTGAAAAAGCATAAAACATCATTTTACCATATTTTTTTGATTTTTTCCCAAATTTTCAGGTTTTTTTTAAAAAAGAAAAACCCTTGAAAAAATCGAAAAAAAAATATGGTAAAATGATTTTTAAATGCATATTTTTCCCTGATTTGGGGCCAATTTAGGCACTTTTTACAAAAACCTTTTTTTTTTAGCTAAAAAAACATGGGTTTTTTACAATTTAAATAAGTCTTGACCCCAATACTACCCCTAAAAAAGTCATATTTAAGTTCTTTCAAACATAAAAATTTTAATTTCCAAACAGTAATTTTTGATAAAAAAAATTTTAAAAACCACCCAATTTTAACCCAAGAAATCAGGGTTGGGCTTTAGAAATGTTCTAAAAGCCTAAAACGTCGAAATAATTTCAGAAAAAAATTTATTTTGCCATATTTTTTTGATTTTTTTTAAACTTTATTATTTTTTAAAAAAAATGTGAAATATTTTGAAAAAAACCTAAAAATACAAATCCTGAAGCATTGAAAAAATCGAAATAATGGAAAAAGATTTTTAAATGCATAATTTTGAAAATTTTTGGGCATTTGAAAAACTTTTTTCCCCCAAAACCCTTTTTTTTTAGGGTTTAAAAAACATGGATTTTCACACTTGAAAAAAAATTTGACCCAATAAATACACTAAAAAAAATCATTTTTAAATTTACTTTCAGCAATTTAAAAATTTAATTAATTTAGTAAAATTTTTTAAAAAAGGTTGTAAAAACCCTTAATTTTAGCTAAAAAATTTTAGGGTTTTTTGAAAAAATGTTTTAATGCTCCAATCGTCGAAAAAATTCGTACAACATCATTTTACCCTATTTTTTTAATTTTTTCAATTTATTGGTATTTTTAAAAAAATATATGAAATGCTTTAAATATAATGAAATAGCTGAAGCATTGAAAAAATCGAAAAATATGGTAAAAGGATGTTTTACTGCATATTTCGACAATTTGGAGCATTTAGAACACTTTTCATACAAACCTGATATTTTAGCTAAAATTCATGGATTTTCAAACTTTTTTATCAGAATTGCTAGAAGTGTTCTAAATGCTCCAAATCGTCGAAATATGCAGTAAAACATCATTTTACCTAATTTTTTGATTTTTTCAATTCTTCAGGTATTTTTAAAACTAGCAAAAGCATTGAAAAAAATCGAAAAATATGGTAAAATGATGTTTTACTGCATATTTGCACAATTTGGAACATTTAGAGCACTTTTCACACAAACCTTTCTTTTTAGCTAAAAAATACATGGATTTTCACAATTGAAATATGTATTGACTCAATACTACACTAAAATGTCATATTTAAGTTACTTTCAGCATAAAATTCAATTCCATTAGTAATTCTGATAAAAAAGTTTGAAAATCCATGAATTTTGCCTAAAAAATCAGGTTTGTATAAGAAGTGTTCTAAATGCTCCAAATCGTCGAAATATGCAGTAAAACATCATTTTTCCATATTTTTCGATGCTTTTGTTATTTTTAAAAATACCTGAAGCACTGAAAAAATCGAAAAATATGGTAAAATGATGTTTTTCTGCATATTTCGACGATTTAGAGCATTTAGAACACTTTCCAGACAAAACTGATTTTTCAGCTAAAATTCATGGATTTTCACACTTTTTTATCACAGCTACTGATAGAATTGAATTTTATGCTGAAAGTAACTTAAATATGACATTTTAGTGTAGTATTGTGTCAATATATATTTCAAGTGTGAAAATCCATGTATTTTAGCTAAAAAGAAAGGTTTGTGTGAAAAGTGCTCTAAATGCTGCAAATCGTCGAAATATGTAGTAAAACATCATTTTACCATATTTTTGTATTTTTTCAATGTTTTTGCTATTTTTAAAAATACCTGAAGGATTGAAAAAAACGAAAAATATGGTAAAATGATGTTTTACTGCATATTTCGACGATTCGGAGCATTTAGAGCACTTCTAGCAATTTTGGTAAAAAAGTTTGTAAATCCATTAATTTTAGCTAAAATATCAGGTTTGTCTGAAAAGTGTTCTAAATGCTCCAGATCGTCGAAATATGCAGTAAAACATCATTTTACCATATTTTTCGATTTTTTCAATGCATTTGGTATTTTTAAAAAATATATGAAATGCTTGAAATATATGAAATAGCTGAAGCTTTGAAAAAATCGAAAAATATGGTAAAGTAATGTTTTACTGCATATTTCGACGATTTGGAACATTTAGAACGCTCTTCAGACAAACCTGATATTTTAGCTAAAATTCATGGATTTTCAAACTTTTTTATCAGAATTGCTTGAAGTGCTCTAAATGCTCCAAATCGTCGAAATATGCAGTAAAACATCATTTTACCAAATTCTTCGTTTTTTTTCAATGCTTCAGCCATTTCATATATTTCAAACATTTCTCATATTTTTTTGAAAATACCAAAAGCAATGAAAAAAATCGAAAAATACGGTAAAATCATGTTTTACTGCATATTTCGTCGATTTGAAGCATTTAGAACACTTTTCAGACAAACCTGATATTTTAGCTATAATTCATTGATTTTCAAACTTTTTTATCAGAACTTCTTGAAGTGCTCTAAATGCTACAGATCGTCGAAATATACAGTAAAACATCATTTTACAATATTTTTCGTTTTTTTAATGCTTCAGGTACTTTGAAAAATAGCAAAAGTATTGAAAAAATAAAAAAATATGGTAAAATGATGTTTTACTGCATATTTCGTCGATTTGGAGCATTTACAGCACTTTTCACAAAAACCTTTCTTTTTAGCTAAAATACATGGATTTTCACAATTGAAATATGTATTGACTCAATACTACACTAAAATGTCACATTTAAGTTACTTTCAGCATAAAATTCAATTCCATCAGTAATTCTGATAAAAACGTTTGAAAATCCAAGAATTTTGCCTAAAAAATCAGGTTTGTCTAAGAAGTGTTCTAAATGGTCTATATCGTCGAAATATGCAGTAAAACATCATTTTGCCATATTTTTTTTATTTTTTTCAATGCTTTTGGTATTTTTAAAAAATATATGAAATATATGAAATGCCTGAAATATACGAAATACCTGAAGCATTGAAAAAATCGAAAAATGTGGTAAAATGATGTGTTACTGGTTTTTCGACGATCTGGAGCATTTTGAACACTTTTCAGACAAACCTCATTTTTTAGCTAAAATTCTTGGATTTTGAAACTTTTTTATCAGAATTACTGATGGAATTGAATTTTATGCTGAAAGTAACTTAAATATGACATTTTAGTGTAGTATTGTGTCAATATATATTTCAAGTGTGAAAATCCATGTATTTTAGCTAAAAAGAAAGGTTTTTTGTGAAAAAATGCAATAAATGACCCAAATCGTCGAAATATGCAGTAAAACATCATTTTTCCATATTTTTCGATTTTTTTCAATGCTTTTGTTATTTTTAAAAATACCTGAAGCATTGAAAAAATCGAAAAATATGGTAAAATGATGTTTTACTGCATATTTCGACGATTTGGAGCATTTAGAACACTTTTCAGACAAACCTGATTTTTTAGCTAAAATTCATGATTTTCAAACTTTTTTATAGAATTACTGATGAAATTGAATTTTATGCTGAAAGTAAAATTAAATATGAAAATTTTTTGTGTAGTTTGTGTCAATATATATTTCAAGTGCGAAAATCCGTGTATTTTAGCTAAAAAGAAAGGTTTGCATGAAAGTGTTCTAAATGCTATAAACCATCGAAATATGAAGCAAAAGATCAATTTAACATATTTTTCGATTTTTTCAATGCTTTTGCTATTTTTAAAAATACCGAAGCATTGAAAAAATCAAAAATATAGTATAATGATGTTTTTACCCGCATATTTCGACGATTTGGAGCATTAAGAGCACTTTTCACACAAACCTTTCTTTTTAGCTAAAATACATGGATTTTCACACTTGAAATATATATTGACACAATACTACACTAAAATGTCATATTTAAGTTACTTTCGGCATAAAATTCAAAATTCCCTCAGCAATTCTGATAGAAAGTTTGAAAATCCATTAATTTTAGCTAAAATATCAGGTTTTTTCTAAAAGTGTTCTAAAAACTCCAGATGTCGAAATATAGTAAAACATCATTTTACCATATTTTTCAATTTTTTTTCAAATTTTTTGGTTTTTTTAAAAAATTTGAATTTCTTGAATATAT
>NW_026507561.1:0-16518 GCF_026875155.1 Cherax quadricarinatus
TATAAAATACTGAGAGGAATTGACAAGGTGGACAAAGACAGGATGTTCCAGAGATTGGACACAGTAACAAGGGGACACAGTTGGAAGCTGAAGACACAGATGAATCACAGGGATGTTAGGAAGTATTTCTTCAGCCACAGAGTAGTCAGTAAGTGGAATAGTTTGGGAAGCGATGTAGTGGAGGCAGGATCCATACATAGCTTTAAGCAGAGGTATGATAAAGCTCACAGCTCAGGGAGAGTGACCTAGTAGCGATCAGTGAAGAGGCGGGGCCAGGAGCTCGGACTCGACCCCCGCAACCTCAACTAGGTGAGTACAACTAGGTGAGTACACACATGCACACACACACACACACACACACACACACACACACACACACACACACACACACACACACACACACACACACACACACACACACACACACACACACACACACACACACACACACACCCCACACCACAGACCCAACCCCCACAGCAAAACCCCCTATAGACCCCTGCCAGGGCACCTGCTTCCACTAAGCCATCTCTCTCCCCATACCACACTTATTGAAAAGAAGTTGAAGGTTTGGTACACGAACACGAATGAAATAACGAATAAATGTGAGGAGTGGCATGAAAGAATCAAGATGTCCACAGACATCTTAGCGGTTACAGAAACAAAACTCACTGGGATAATAACAGATGCAATCTTCCCAGCAGGATATCAGATCCTGAGAAAGGATAGAAGGAGAAGAGGAGGAGGAGGGGTTGCACTACTAATTAAAAACCGGTGGAGTTATCAAGAAATGGAAGGAATGGGCGAGATTGAAGAAAGGGATTACATAGTAGGTACAGTTCAGTCAGGGGAACACAAAGTAGTCATTGCAGTGATGTATAACCCACCACAGAACTGCAAGAGGCCAAGAGAGGAATATGATGAGTGCAACAGAGCAATGGTGGACACACTAGCTGAGGTGGCAAATAGAACGAAGTTACTGGTCGTGGGCGACTTCATTCACAGGAAGATTGACTGGGAAAACCTGGAGCCACATGGGGGTCCCGAAACATGAAGAGCCAAGATGATGGATGTGGTGTTGGCAAATCTCATGCACCAACATGTTAGGGACACTACCAGAGAGAGAGGGGAGGATAAACCAGCAAAACTGGAGGTATGTAAGACGGAAAATGTAGTTCCCATTTTTAAAAAAGAGACAGAAGAGAGGGACTAAACTATAGACCAGTGTCACTGACGTGTAAAGTATGCAGAGTCATGGAGAAGATTATCAGGAGGAGAGTGGTGGAGCACCTGGAGTGGAACAAGAGTATAAACGCCAACCAGCATGGATTTATGGAAGGCAAATCCCTCCAGAGTTTTATGATAAAGTAACAGAAGTAAGACACAAGAGAGAGAGGTGGGTTGATTGCATCTTCTTGGACTAAAAGAAGGCCTTTGACACAGTTCCTCACAATAGATAAGTGTAGAAGCTAGAGGATCAAGCACGTATAACAGGAAGGGCACTGCAATGGATCAGAGAATACCTGACAGGGAGGCAACAACGAGTCATGGTACATGATGAGGTATCACAGTGGGCACCTGCGACGAGCAGGGTCCCACAGGGGTCGGTGAATGACATGATGGAAGGGTTAGACTCAGAAGTGTTACTGTTTACAGATGATGTGAAGTTAATGAGGAGAATTAAATCAGATCAGAATCAGGCAAGACTTCAAAGAGTCCTGGACAGACTGGACACCTGGTCCAGCAACTGGCTTCTCGAATTTAACCTCACCAAATGCAAAGTCATGAATATCAGGGAAGGGCACAGAAGACTGCAGACGGAATATACGCTAGGTGGCCAAAGACTGCAAACCTCGCTCAAGGAGAAAGATCTTGGGGTGAGTATAACATGGAACAGGTCTCCGGAAGTACAAAACAACCAGATAACTGCTGCAGCATATGGGCGCCTTGCAAACCTGAGAACAGCGTTCCGATACCTTAGTAAGGAATCGTTCAAGACACTGTACACCGTGTATGTCAGGTCCATACTGGAGTATGCAGCACCTGTTTGGAACCCACACTTGATCAAGCACATCAAGAAATTAGAGAAAGTGCAAAGGTTTGCGACAAGGTTAGTTCCAGAGCTAAGGGGGAATGTCCAATGAAGAAAGGTTAAGGGAAATCACCCTGACAACACTGGAGGACAGGAGGCTTAGGGGAAGACATGATAACGTCATATAAAATACTGCGTGGAATAGACAAGGTGGACCGAGACAGGATGTTCCAGAGAGGGGACATAGAAACAAGGGGTCACAATTGGAAGCTGAAGACGCAGATGAGTCAAAGGGATGTTAGGAAGTATTTCTTCAGTCATAGAGTAGTCAGGAAGTGGAATAGCCTAGTAAGTGAGGTAGTGGAAGCAAGAACGATACATAACTATAAGATGAGGTATGATAAAGCTCATGGAGCAAAGAGAGAGAGGACCTAGTAGCACTCGGTGAAGAGGTGGGGTCAGGAGCTGAGTCTCAACCCCTGCAACCACAATTACGTGAGTACAATTAGGTGAGTACACACACAAGCACACACATCTCAGTAAATGAGATGATGGAATATGTAACAACAATATGCAAGGAAGCTGAGGAGAGGTTTGTACCCAAAGGTAACAGGAATAATGAAAAAGCCAGGATGAGCCCGTGGTTCACCCAAAGGTGCAGGGAGGAAAAAAACAAGTGTGCTAGGGAATGGAAGATGTACAGAAGGCAAAGGACCCAGGAGAATAAGAATAGGAGTAGTAGAGCTAGAAATGAATATGCACAGGTAAGAAGGGAGGCCCTGCGACAATATGAAAACGACGTAGCAGCGAAAGTCAAATCTGACCCGAAGCTTTTGTACAGCCACATAAGGAGGAAAACAACAGTCAAGGTCCAGGTAATCAGGCTAAGGAAGGAAAGAGGAGAGACAACAAGAAACGATCGCAAAGCATGAGGAACTCAACAGGAGATTCAAAGAAGTGTTCACAGAGGAGACAGAAGGGACTCCAGAAAGATGGAGAGGTGGGGTACACCACCAAGTGTTGGACACAATACACACAACCGAAGAAGAAGTGAAGAGGCTTCTGAGTGAGCTAGGTACCTCAAAGGCAATGGGGCTGGATAATATCTATCCATGGGCCTTGAGTGAGGGAGCAGAAGTGCTATGTGTACCCTTAACAACAATATTAAAATTCAACACATCTATCAAAACAGGGAGATTACCTGAGGTATGGAAGACAGCAAATGTAGTCCCAATTTTTAAAAAAGGAGACAGACATGAAGCACTAAACAACAGACCAGTGTTACTGACATGTATAGTATGCAAAATCATGGAGAAGACTATCAGGAGAAGAGTGGTGGAACATCTAGAAAGGAATGATCTCATCAACAGCAGCCAACATGGTTTCAAGGAAGGGAAATCCTGTCACAAACCAACTGGAGTTCTATGACAGGGTGACAGCAGTAAGACAAGAGAGAGAGGGGTGGGTAGATTGCATTTTATTGGACTAAAAAAGAAGGCATTTCCACACAAGAAAATTAGTGAAAAAAATTTTGGGGGGAACCGGGAGGCATAACGGGGAAAGGCCTATAATGGCTCAGGGAATCCCTTTTTTTTTTTTTTTCCCCCAGGAAGCCGGCAGCGGGGTAAAGGGTACTGGCGAGATGTCAGAGTGGGTACCCTGTGACGAGTGGGGCCCACAAAAGGGGCCCAGCCCTGGGGGCCATGCGGGTTTCCGGGTTTTTTGGTAACAAACAAGGAAGGAAAGGGAATAGGCCCCTAAGTGCCCCTTTTGTTTGCAGTTGATTTTAAAGTTGGAAAAAAGAATTCATTTGATAAGAAAAGGGCCCAAAAGCTACAGCGGGATTTGAACGGGCTGCAAAAAACCGGGTCCTGCAATTGGCCCCCTGGATTTTAAACCTTTAAACCAAGTGCAAGGGTCATGAATTTTGGGGGAAAAGGGAAAAGGGAAGTTGGGCCGGGACGGTATAGTCTGGGTTTCCCAGAGACTACAAACTTCCCCAAAGGGGGGGTGAATATAAAAAACCCAAGGGCAAAAAATTTCACTGAGGCGCACTTTCAACCAAATAACTGCTGCAGCATATGGGGCCTAGCAAAACCTAAGAAACACATTCTGAAAAATCTTGGGTAACGAATCATTCAAAACCCCTGTCCCAGGGAACATTGGGCCCATACTGGGAGAAATGGGGCACCCAGTTTTGGAAACCCCACACCCTACCCAAGGGAAACCCTTAAAGAAACTAGAAAAAATGAAAAAGGTTTTTGCAAAAAAGGGCTTAGTCCCAGAGCAAAAGGGGTATGCCCTACTAGGAGGGGTTTAAGGAAAATGGGCCCGGGAAAAAGGGAACGCGGGAAAGGACAGGAGGGGTTAAAGGGGGGAAACATGAAAACAAAAATATAAAAAACACGAGGGGAAATTTGGCAAGGTGGACAAAGCAGATTTTTCCCAGAGGGGGACACTGCAACAAGGGGCCACAGTTGGAAAAGGAAAAGACAACGGGATGATTCACAGGGATTTTGGGGAAAAAATTTTTTAAGCCCACAGAGTATCAGGAATTTGGAATTTTTTGGGGAAGAGATTTTAGGGAAAGGCAGGAACCAAAACAAGCTTTAAGGACGGGGTATGATAAAACCATAGATTGGGGAGAGTAAACCCCCCCCCAAAGGCGATCATTTAAAAAAGGGGGGCCGGGAAAGCTATGAATGGGCCCCCTGAAAACCCACGCTAGGTGGGGGTTGAAATTTAGGTGAGTACACACACACAAACACACACACACACACACACACACACACACAAAACACAACACACCCACACACACACACACAAAACCCGGAACCAGGGGAAATTGGGGGAAGCCAGTGGTGGCCCGGGGAGAGGGGCGGGGGGGAAAGAGCTCACCCCAAAGGGAAGAGGGGAGGGGGGGAAAGGAGGAGGGAAAGAGCCCAGCAAGAAAAGGGAAAGGGGAAAAATAGCTGAGGAGAGCAGGAAAATGCCTAGCCCACTAGGTTTTAAAGTGGTACACTCTGAAAATAAATTATTTTTACTACTGAAAACCCAAACCCCAAAAACCCAAAATTCTGTAAACTAAAGAAATTGAAAATTCCTTTATAGAGAATAAACTTTGAGGGGAAAAAGGGAAATTAAAAAATCACTTTTAGCTGAAACTAAATATACGGGAGCTTCAGCCTAAAAAACTAAAGGACTTTTAACCCCAAAGACACCAAAAAGCTAAACCTAAAAAAGTCCCAATGGGGGGGACGAAGGGGACAAAGGAATATACTTTTATGCAAAGACCCCACCCGGCCCCAAAGGGGGGGGCCTGGGAAAAAAGGGCAGGCAGAACACAAGAAACTAATAAAGGGGGACTAAAGTCAATAAAGGGGAGCTAAACTATACCCCAAAAAGGGCTTTAACAGAAAAACTGCCAGTCCGGGAAAAAGTAAGCAGAGGGAAAACCCAGATAGGGAAGAAAACAGTAAGAAGCAACGCACCCAATGGCAGGAACAAATTTAAAATCAGGGGATGCTCGGGGAACACATGGGGGGATAAAAGGGGTGAGGGCCAAATTTTTTTGTCTTGGGTTTTCCAAAGAAATTTAAAGGGGGAAATTAAAAAGGGGAAAAGGAAAACCAGGGAAAAAAAAAAACGATTGGAAGCTTTCATAAAAGGGCAATAGGGGGGGGCGAAAATGACTCAAAAGGATAAAATTTTCAGAGAATTGGGGGGTTTGAAAGGGGGAAAAAAATGCATCCGGGCCCAAAGTAAAATTTTTCTGACAGAGTCAACTCCGAAACCGGACCCTTCAGGAAAAAAGAAACCCCTAAGGGACAATCAGGTTTTTTTGGAGTGGGGTTACCTCGACCAAGACGGAACACAAGAAAAAAAGGATGACATTTGAAAAAAGGGGGTTTTGGAAATTCTCGAAAGGGAAAGGAATGGGAGGCAAGGAAGGTGGAGGGGCAAGGAAAAAATCACCCTTGTGGAAAAACCCAAACAAAACCCCCCCTCCAGTATCACCCACAAAAGGGAAACCCAAAACCAGGGACAATCCCAAAGCAACCAAATGACCTTCCCCAAAACCCACTCACTGCACCCTTTTCCCCCATCCTCCTCACAAAAACCCCCAACCCCCACAGAAACCCCCCAGAAAACCCACCCCTCCCCCTTCTGCAAAACCCCACCCCCCACAGAAACCCCTCAGTAAACCCTTAAATCCCCCACACCCCAAAAACCCCAAACCCCCACAGAAACCCACAAAACCCACACAATGTCCCTTCCCCTTTCCTCCTCACCACAAACCCCAAATTCCCCCCCCCTAACCCACAGCAATCCCCAACACGGGGACCCTCTACCCCCATCCCCCCCCCCCAAGGGTTTAAACCCCATAGGTCCTTTTCCCCCCTTTTCCCCCTCACCAACACCCCCACCCCCACTAAAACCCCTTTTCCATAGCCCTTTTGGGCCCCACCCCCCCAACCCCAACAGAATCCACCCCCACCCCAAACCCCCTTATGGGCCCCTTTTTTTCCCCCAAACCCCACCTCTCCCCCCAAAATCACTTTTTATTGAAAAGAAGTTAAAGGGTTTTGGTACCAAAACTGGATGGGAAAAAACAAATTAAATGTGAGGAGTTACAGAAAGGGAAACTCACTGGGATAATAACAGTTTGAAACCCCCTTCCCACCCGGTTTTCAGCCCCCTGGGGAAAGGGATAAAAGGGAAAGCAGGGGGGAGGGGGGTTGCATTATTTAAAAAAAAAAAACGGGGGGTTATAAAGGGGAAAAGGTTATGGACGAGTTTTGGAGAAATGGATTTCATAGAAAGGTACATTTTCAGTCGGGGGGAAACCCACAAGGTAGTCTTTGTTATTATGAATACCCCCCACAGAACTGCGGGAAAGGCCCAAGGGAGGGGAAAATATAAGAATGCAACAGAGCAAATGGGGGGACACTCTAGCTGAGGTGGCAAGAAGGGCGAACTTCAATCACAGGGAGATTGATTGGGAAAACCTGGGCCACATGGGGGTCCCAAAAAGGGAAGACCCCAAGATGATGGATTGGTGGGGGATAAGAACATATGCAAAATCTGGGTATCTTTATTGTAAAACGTTTCGCCATCCATTTGGCTTTATCAATACAAAATTCTGGGGACATAACTTGAAGCAGTAGAAACAATTTTACAGAAGATGAGGAAAACAGTCCCCCCAACCAAAGGGTGGGTTTGCGAACAGTTCCCTTTATTTCGGGGGAAAAATTCTCCACAAACTTTGGGCTTTTCCCGCCCCAATCCCCTTCCTAGGTTAAAGGGATGTTTCCCTTAATCTTCTGAAAATATTTTTCTATTTGTCTTAAATTTTTTATGCCCTGGGGAATTTGTTTTGATAAACCCAAACTAAAATGGGGGAAAACGTCTTAAAATAAAGATACCCAGATTTTTGCAAAATTTCTTACTCTCATCTTGTGGGTATTATATACCTTTTCCGTCACATGTTGGTTGTGTGTTTTGGCAAATCTCATGAAACCACATTTTTTGGGATACTCCCAGAGAGGGGGAGGGGAGGAGAACCAGCAAAATTTGGCCCTCGTGTTTCCCCTGAGAAAGCTCAAAACATTAAACACATCAAAATATAAAAGGGCCCCCCCCCTTTGGGAGCTAGTGACCAAATAGTTTTTAAACCTTTGAATACCCCTGGAGTTTTAAAAGTGGGGGGAGGGGAAAACAGGAGTAAAAAGGGAAAAAGCTAAACAAAAAAAAGGGGGGATACTCAGGAATGGGGAAACCTTCCTGCAGGAGGTTCAGGGGGGGAAACAGGATTTGGTTTGGGAAAAAATCTGTAAATAAAATTTAAATGGACTTTGTAACAAAAAAAATGAAAATGGGCAGAGGAAAGGTTTGCCCCCAAAGGGGTAACAGAAAAAATTTTGGAAAGGACAAACGAGCCCTTGGTTTTCCCGAAGGTGCGGGGAAGCAAAACTAAGTGCTTAGAGAAGGGAAAAAAAAGTCAAAATAAAGAGATTGTCGACGAGCCAGAAAGAGAATGCACAGATAAGAAGGGGGGCACAGGGGCCAGTATGAAAATAAACAAAAGCATCGAAAGTCAAGTCTGACCCGAAATACTCTACAGCCCCATCAGGAAAGGGGAAGGGGCAACAGTCAAGGACCAAGGGAATCAGGCTGAAAGGGAAAAGGTGGAGGCTCACAAGAAAACGAAAAGGGGAAATATGGGAGGAGCTCAACATTTAGATTTCAGGGGGGTTTTTTTACAGTGGGTGCGAAGGGACAACGGGGGAAAACAAAACAAATGGCTTACAAAACAACAAAGGATTTTACCAACAAATGTTGGGTTAAAATTAAAACACAATGAGGAGGGGGGTGGAGAAAACTCCAAGTGACCTTGATAACCCCCAAAGGGGGGTGGGGGGGGAAAAAGGCAACATTTTCTCCCTGGGTCCTTTTAAAAAGGGGGTAGGGGGCACTACGGTGCCCCTTACCAAAATCTTCGCCCCTTTCCCTTTTTTAAACTGGGCAACTAAACCCGAAGGGATGGGGAAAAGGCCAATTTCAGTCCCCAAACTTTAAGAAAAGAGACAAAATGAAGCACTAAATTAATTTAACAGTGTACTGACCCTGTAGAGTTTTGCCCAAAAATTTGGGGAAAAAATTTTCAGGGGGGAGAGGGTGGAGACCTGGGGCAGACAAGATTGGAAACCCACAGCCAGTACGGGTTCATGGAAGGCAAAAACCTTTTCAAAAAACCTTTCTAGAGTTTTACGACAAGGTAACTGAAGTAAAAAATGAAAGGGGAAAAGGGGGGGGTTGATTGCATTTTCTTTGGGCCCGCAAAAAGGCCTTCGCCAGTTCCCCCACAAAAGATTAAAAAACAGAAGCTTGAGGAAAAAGGCAAGTTTTTAAAAAGGAAGGGTTTCTGCCCAAAGGATAAGAATACCCTAACAGGGGGGCAACACGGGGTTTAAAGGTCAAATGATGAGGTATCAAAGTAGGCGCCAGTTTACGGGGGGGTCCCCAAGGGGGCATCCTGGGACCATGCTATTCTTGGTATATGTGAACGACATTTAAAGGAAGGGATAGACTCAGAGGTTGGGCCCTGTTTTTGGGAATGGCGTGAAAATTTAAAAAGGGGGGAGAATTAAATTTTAGACGCGGACCCCAAAAAGGGCTTTCAAAAAGGGCCCGGACAGGCTGGATGGGTTGGGCCCCGAAACGGGGGCCTGAATTTTTAACCTCGTCAAAAGGGAAAGTAAAGAAAAAATCGGAGGAGGGGAAAAAAAGACTGCAGACATATTTTAAAGGCTAGGTGGCTAAAAGTTGCAAACCCCACTCAAGGGAAAAGGGCCCTAGGAGTGAGTATAATACCCAGTCCAAACGCAAGAAGCAAAACCTTAACCGAAAAACTGCTGCGGCATTGGGGCGCTTGGCAAACCTGCGAATTGCATTTCCGGTAAACCCCAGTAAGGAATCGTTCAAAACTTTTTACAAATTTTTACGGTCAGGCCCCTATGGGGTACCGCCAAACACCCCGTTTTTTAAAACCCCCACCTGGTCAAACCCCTCAAGAAAAATTTAAAAAAGTAAAAAGGGGTTTTCAAACAAGGCTAGTTCCAAAAAGCTAAGGGGGGAAATTTTCCCAGGAAAAAAAGGTTTTTAAATGGGGGGGGAAAACGGTCCCGGGAAAAAACTGGAGGACAGGGGGGGGGTCAGGGGTGACTTAAAAACGACCCCTACAAAATAAAAATCCATGGAAGGGGGGGAGAGGAGGACCTTGTAGCGGGGGCGGGGAAGAGGCGGGGCCAGGCTGGTCTTTGACCCCTGCAACCACAATTAGGGAGTACAAATTTTTGAGGTGGAAGGCGAGGTAAGTGGGGAGCAAACAGTAATTCAAATATTTTTCCCTCATTCGGTCAAAAAAATTTAAAGGATCCCCTAAAAGTGTTACCGGGGAAAATTTTTCTCTCAATTTTTGTATTTGATTTTAAAAACCAAAATTTTTGCTCTCAAATTTAGCGGGGCTGGGGTTTTTGTCTGTGTGTGTGTACTCAACCCCATTTTAGGGGGGTTTGATTCATAGCTCCCCGGGCCCCCCCCTCTTCCCCCCCCTGATTGTACTAGGTTCCCTTCTCTCTCCCTTTCCATGACTTTTTTTAAATCTCCTTTTAAAACTAATTTTACGATTCTTAACATTCCTTTGGGCCCTTTTGAGTCTTTTAAATTCCAATTTTTAACCCCTTGGTTTTTGTGTCCCAAACTCTGGGAAAACCCGGGCTTTTTACCCCCCTTTATTTGTTTTCCCCGAGGGTTTTATATGTTTTCTCTGTCTCCACTGACCCTGTTGGGCCCTCCGGGATCGTCAAGCCAATTTTTCCCCCAAAACCAAATTTCCTTTGTAGGAACCCAAACCCCATAGCTCTGGGACTACCATTTTTTGCAAACCATTGCCCTTTCTCTTAAATTTTTTGGGGTGCCCCTTTACCAGGTTTTAATTCCAAACTGGTGCCCGCAAACCCAGTATGGGCCCCGAATACATGGTGGACAGGTCTTGTTTTATTCCTTACGGGGGAAACGAAAGCTAAACCTTAGGGTTTGCCCAAAGCCCGTCCCCTGGGAGCAAGTACTGACTGATTTTACGCCTCCGGAGATCACCCCCAAGATCTTTTTCCTTGAGTGAGGTTTTCCAGTCTTTGGCCAAACCCAGCTATATGGGGTCCCGCGGGCTTTTTTTCCCCCTTTCCCCCATCTTCATACTTTGCATTTTGGGGAGGGGGGGTTAAAATTTAAAAGGCCCAGTTTTTCTGGAAACCCGGGTTGTTTGCCTTTCCAGGTTCCCTTTTTAGTCCTGACTAATCCCCCGACCGATTTTTATTCTTCTCAAATTTAAATTTTCTTTTAGCTGCAAACAAAAGACGCTTCTGAGTCATTCCCCTTCCACTAGTCAAATTCCCCCCAAATAACCCCCAAAAATGCCCCAGGTTTCCCCAGGACGGGGCCCCTGTAGAACCCCGCTTGTCACAAGCGGCCCTCTCGATACCTTGTCACGTGCCCTTTACTCGTTGTTGCCTCCCGTCGGTATTATCTGATCCATTGCAGTGCCTTTTTCCCGTTATGGGGTTTTGTGTCCTCTAAAACCTTTTTGCTTTTAAACTTTTTGTGAGGAAAAATGTTTCGAAGGGCCTTCTTTTTCAGTCCCAAGGGAAAAGCAGCCATCCCCCCTCTCTTCTTTTTTACTTTTTTTTTCACCTTGTCAATTTAAAACCCACCCGTAGGTTTTTGACAAAAGGATTTTCCCTTTTCCCTAAATCGTGCTGGTTTTTCGATTTTTCACTTGCTTCTTTTCCGGTTTCTTCCCCCCACCCCCCTCCCGATGATCTCCATGATCTGCCCCAAAAAAACTTTCCTGTTAGGGACCAGGTCTGTAATTTTAAAAAGCCTCGTTTCTGTTTTCTTTTTTAAAAAATTGGGAACAAAACATTTAACCCATTTTTCCAAAAACCCCCAGGTAGTTTTTCCCATTTTAATTGGGGGTGGGTTTAAAATCTTTGTTAAATGGGGGGACACAGCATCCTTTCTTTTTTCCTGGGGACCCCCCCGGAGGATTTTGTCCCGGTCCCACTGCCCTTTGGGGGGTATCAGGGGTTTACCGGGGGCCTTCACCCCCTCCTTGGTTAAAGTGACCTCATCCCCAAAACGTGTTTTGGTTTTAAACCCTTTCCCGTTCTGATTTTTCCCGGACTTCCCACCTTTTCCACTGTAAATTTTTTCTTGGTCTTCATGTTTTGGGACCCCCATGTGGGCTCCCAGGTTTTTTCCCCGTCAATTTTTTCCTTGTGATTGAAATTTACCCATAACTAGTAAAAATTTGGGCCCCCCCCGTGAGCTCTTTTTGCCACCCTCGGTTAGTGTGTTTCCCCTTGGGCCCTGTTGGTTCCATCATTTTCTTTGAGCCTTCTGCAGGGTTTACCCTTTGGGGGGTTGTACATTTTCTGCAATTACCACCTTTTGGCCCCGGACTGGGTTGTTCCTTCTAAGTGCCCTTCGCCCATTACCATCCATTCCCCCATTTTCTCAAATTTCCCCAAATGTTTTTAAAGAGCAGTTCAACTCCTCGTCCCCCTCTCGTCCCCCTGTCTTTCTGAGGATTTGATACCGGGGGGAAAGATTGCACTGTTATCATTGGTGAGCTTACTTTCCCGTAAATTTTCATGTATTTCTTTCATGCCACTCCTCACCTTATTTGTTTAAAATTTCCCTCTGCATTTTTTTTACCACCCCTTAATCTTTTTTTAAAACTGTTGGGCTTGGGGGGAGGGAAGTGGGAGACCAAAATAAGGAACTATTTTGGGGGGTTGTGTTTGGGGGGGGAGTTTGTAATTTAAGTGAGTAGGGGGATTAGATATGGGCCCCTGTGTTTTTTGGGGGAGAATATTTTGGTTTCATTTGGTTGTCCTGGTTTGGGGGGCTTCTGTAGGTGGTTTTTGAGGGAAGGGGAGTATTTGATTTTTCCACCTGAGCCTGGTTTTCCTCTCCTTTTCCCATCTTCACCTCTCCCCTTTCCCCCTTTTCCCTCTTTGTCCATCTCCCTCAGTTTTTTTGCCTTCTTGTGTTTTTTGTTGCGGTTTGAGATTCACTTTTCCCGGTACAAGGGCATTTGCCCCCCCCCCCCTTTTTTCCCCTTTCTTTTTTCTTGCAGGATCCCGTTCTGAGGGCGATTCTGCCCCTTTAAAAAACACTTTCCAAATGGGTGGGTTTTTTCTTTGGGAAAAACCCCCTATTGCCGAAAAATTTTTTCACGGGTTTATGTTTATCTTTTTCCTACTGCTTTTTTTGATGCTTTTTTGGTTGCATTTTTTCCCCTTGTCTTTTGCTTCATATGCTTTTTTCCCCTTTTAACCCCCTGGAGCCCCCTAAACGAAAGCTGACCTCTCCCTTACTTCTTCCCCTTTCATTTCTGTATGTATCCCCCGAAAATTCCCCCCCCCCCCCATTTAGTTGCCTCCATTGGGAGCCTTTCCCTTTTTTCAGTTCTTCCCTATCTGTTGTCCTTGGGCCCAGTGGGCCCGTTATTTTTTCCCCTTTTCAGGGTTTCCCTGGGCCCCTTTTCCTGTTTTTATTTTTTTAGGGCCCCACATAAAAAGGGTTTGCTCTTTCATTTTTACAGTTTTCCCCTTTAAAAGCTCCTGATTTGATTTCCTCCTTTTTCTCGGGTCCCCAATGGTCGATAGGGGTTCGGGTACCCGTTTCACCCCCTTTCGTTTACTACAAATCCCCCCTTTTTTGTGGCAGAAAGGGGCGTCTCTGTGTCCCCTTCCCAAATTGTTTTTTTTAGTTCTTTTTGGTTTTTTCATATTTTTCATTTCCCCTTTAATCTCTGTATCCTAGCCTCGATGTTGTGACTTGCTTTTCCCAATTCATGGGTTTTTTGGATCCCTTTCCCCTCTTCCATTCTCAGCCCAAGTTCTTCAAAATTCTTTTTACCACTCATGTTCCCTTTTTTATGGGTTTTGCTGCCCAATCTTCCCTTCCCCAAAAATCATCCCCCCCGTCCCCCCTGGTTTTCCTTCCCGCTCTCTGGGAACCCAACCCCTTTTTTTTTTTTGGTTGCCCCCAGAATGAAAAAATTTTTGTAATTCTGTTGGGGTTTGTTTTTGGGTTTTGGGGTTTTTTCCGATGGGGGGGTTTGGGGAAAGGGGGGCCTTTGAGAAAAATAAAAAAAAATAAGAAACCCCAAGGAACACTGCAGAAGGCCTACTGGCCCTTTTCGAGGGAGGTCCAAGTCCCCCTCCGGCTTAACCAATGCACCCAACCTAGTCCCGGGCAGGTCACATTTACCCTTTAAAGGGGGGGAAAAACGGCAAAACCGGGCCTGTTAGGGACAAGCTATCAGGCTTTAAATCAAAACCCCCCCACATCTACTCATGTATTTATCCAACCAAATTTTTTTTAAACCCACACAACGTTCTTGGCCTCTAAACGGGGACTTTGGGGGTTTTTTTCCATCCCTCCCCAAAATCTATTACCCAAAAAGTACTTTCCTTTTAAACCTAAACCCGAATCTTTAAAATTTTTTCCAAAATTTTAAAAACCCTTTTGCGAGTCCTGTCTAGGCCCAATATTTTCAGCACCAAATATTTACTCCCCCTTTTTTTATTCCTTCTTCCCTTATACAAACCCCAATATAATCCCCCCTAATTTCTAAAAGTTTTCTAGAGGGGTTTCAGTTTCAGGGGGCCCCTTTGTCTTTTCCTCCCTAGGGAAGGGTTTTTGAAAACATGGGGTCATCTTTGTCATCCCCTTTGTACAATTTTTCCCGAGAATTTATATCCATTCTTAAAAAAAGGTGACCAAAAAAGTGCAGCAAAAATCAAATTAGGCCCAAAAAAAGGATGTAAAGTTGAAGAACAACCCGAGGACTCCCCATTATTTAAATTTTTCCTTGGGTTGAAACCAAAGGGTTCTATTGCTTTATTTTCGAACACTTATCACTTTTTCTTTTGGGTTTAAAAATTTCTGCTAAAAACCCAAAATCCCAAATCTTTTTTGCAATCCGTAAAAATTAAGAATTTTTACATTATTTTTAGTTTATATTGGGGGGCTGGGTTTTTTTGGGCCTGTTTTCCCAAAATTTTTTGAAAATTTGCATTTGCTATATAAACTGCATCTGCCACTTCTCCGACCACTGCATCGTCTATTCAAACTTCCTGGAGTGCTCCCAAAAAGTCCTCGTCAGAAAAAGAAATTTACGGCCTTTTTTTGGTGGGCATCCGGGGGAAACTTGGCCGAATGCCTTTTTTAAGCCCCATCTATGTCGTTTAAAGTTTGATTTTTGAACAGGGAGGGGGGCCCCCAAAAATGACCCCTGTGGAACACCCCTCGTGGGCGCTAACCCCCCTCTGATTTCTCCCCCTTTATGCAAACTCTCTGCTGCCTATTTGTCAACCATGCCTCTATCCAGGAAAAAATTTCTCCTCCTATTCCATGTGCTTTAATTTTCCTCAATAGTCTCTGATGTGGGACCCTGTCAAAAGCCTTACTGAAGTCCATATACACAATATCATATTCATTACCATGATCTACCTCCTCTCAATACCTTAGTGAAAAAAGTTAATAAATTCGTAAGGCAGGAACGCCCCTTTGTAAAACATGCTGAGATTCGTTGATTAATTTATGCTTTTCAAGGTGGCTACGAACTGCCTCGGCAATTATTGTATTCCATAAATTTTTCCCACTATGGAGGTTAGGCTTATTGGTCTATAGTTCGAAGCTAAGACCTGTCACCTGTTTTGAAAATAGGTATCACATTTGCCATTTCCACTTATCTGGCACCATGCCAGTTTGTAGTGATATGTTGAAAAGATTAGCCAAAGGTGTGCTAAGCTCCTCTTTACATTCCTTTAGAACCCTTGCATACAGTTCATCAGGGCTGGGGATTTGTTAGGTTTTAATTTATCTATTTGCCTAAGGACCATGTCACTTGTGACCCTAATAGTGCACAGTTTATTATCGTCCTGTTCTACATAATTTATCATTACTGGAATATCGCGGGTATCCTCCTGTGTAAAAACTGAGAGGAAGTATGTGTTAAAAATTCTACACATTTCCTTATCACTGTCAGTGAGCTGCCCCGAGGAATTTTGATGGGGCCTATCTTGTCCCTGATCTTACTTCTGTATACCTGAAGGAATCCTTTTGGGTTAGTCTTCGATTCTCTTGCAACTTTAACCTCATAATCTCTTTTGCTTTTTCTAATTCCCTTTTTTATTTCTCTCTTTAACTGAATATATCGATTTCTTAATTGCCCCTCTCCTCTTTTGATTTGCCTATATATGCCTCTCTTTTGACCAATCAGATATTTTAATCTATTGTTCATCCATTTAGGATCATTTTTTTTGATCTGATTTCCCTATTTGGAACATAATTTGACTGAGCAGCTAGAACTATGCCTGGAAAGCATCATATCGGCAACCATCACCACCTACCTGACCCTTAGTCAGGTCATTCCAGTTCAGCCCACCTAAGTAATTTTCAGTCCTATGAAATCAGCCAAGCGAAAGTCAGGGACGGAGACTTGATTGCCATTATTAGGGGAATTCCATGATATATTAAAACTGAGTGATTTGTGATCACTCTCCCCAAGCTCATCATTAACCTCAAGATTATTAATTAGTGTTTCCCTACTGGCAAGAACCAAGTCAAGGAGGTTATTTCCCCTAGTTGGCTCTGTCACAAACTGTTTTAAAAACAATCCTGGATCGTACAAGAAAGTCACCCGACTCTAAATTTCCTGTCAAATTGCTCCAGTCAATCTGTCTATAGTTGAAATCTCCCATTAGCACAACATTTTCGTATGTAGATGCCTTACGAATTTCGTCCCATAGAAGTTTACTGCACTCCCTATCAAGATTTGGGGCCCTGTAAATCACACCCAAAATTAGTTTTTCTCGGCCCTCGAGAAGCTGTAACCAAAAAGATTCGTG
>NW_026507562.1:0-22175 GCF_026875155.1 Cherax quadricarinatus
AAGAGGCGGGCCGGGACTTGGACCGACCCCTGCAACTCAACTAGTTGAGTACAACTAGTGAGTACATCTGTCATGTTCACTCACAAGAAATCACTGATAAGGGGCTTTTGTACCAGTTATTAGTATATAATATATGCCCCTTATCAAGATATGGTTCCATCATTGTTCTAACCACATCACCAGAGATACCCAGTAACTTCCTGGTATCTTGCAATGTATTTCTTCCAGTTTACACAGTTATATCCAATACAAGACCAATGTAGCAATCACAAAGCACAAACAACTTTATACCAAAGCGTTTCCTCTTGCTTGAACGACAGTCTTCCTTTGAACAGAATCAAAGACTCATCAATAACAAGCTTCCTGAAGGGATAAAAAGATACATATTGAATTTCTGTTTCATATACACAAACACATTCCTAATCTTATATAACCTGTCATGCCTGGTTTTGTCTGAGAAGTGAAGCATACGTAACAGCAGCACAAATCGATTCACTGGTATATCACTGAAACCTGGGGCTGCAATCAGGTGGTCTGTCGACCAGTATGATTTGACACTGTGCTTATACACATGTGGTATAAGCATTATTGTGGCAAGCAAAAGATACATCTCAGCCACAGTTGTCTCTTTCCACTGGTGTAGACATGAATTTAGTGAAAGTACTGTGTTTGTCGTGTTGTAATCGAAGTATCTGTTGCTTTCCCTGACAATAATTTCCAACAGGAGTTCGTCAAAGAATAACTCGAAACATTCCAGTTCAGTGGCATTGTTCCCAAGTGTACAAGATGGCCATACTCCACTTTGACTTTCATCAAAGTGATGAGGATTGGGAACAAAATTGGCAGCTTCCTGCCAATCCCAGGTGTGGTTTGCTGGTGGGAACTGGATACTGACAGGTGGTTGTGGAGGTTGTGGTTGTGGAGTTTGGTGTATTTTCACTGTCTGTGACTGTTGTACGGCCATGGGATGTACTCCGAGATGTACTCCTTACCCTTGGAATAGTATAAATAACAAAAAAAGGCACAATACCATGGCTGGAACTACACACAAATAACCCACACATACAAGAGAGGAGCTTACGACGACGTTTGGTCCGATTTGGACCATTTACAAATTCTTGTAAATGGTCCAAGTTGGACCGAAATGTCGTCGTAAGCTCCTCACTTCTATGTGTGGGTTATTTGTGTACTGGAATAGCACATGGCACACTATCAGAGCACATATACTGTCGTATATACTGAAGCTTCACTGAAGAATATTCCACTTGTCTCGCTACTGGAACTGTTTTCAAGAGCTTGGAATTCATATCACTATCACTATCATCACCATTGCTTACATCTGAGTCCTGGATGTGGGAAAATGAGAGTTCCTCTTTCGTTAAGTAAGTTATTCAGGTTTACACAAATAAAGTTACATAGATTATCATACATAGCAGCATATGTGTAAAGAACCTAGGATAACCCAAAAAAGCCAGAGTGACATTATTTCCATTGGAGTCCTTTATACCTTATTTATTATAATATAAAGGTGATAAAATTTTATTATTGCTCCTATAAAGGAGATAACATCTTATTATCATACTATAAGACATTTATAATACAAGGGTCATTACTGGGAATAAGGTAAAATACCACGCATGTTAGTTAAAAAAATTAAAAATCATCCCCTCCCTTTCTGTAGCTACATTCATTAGGTACCTTTTGGCTCTCTTCTTGATCTGGTTCATGCTATGACTGGCTTTGGCATGTTTGGGCAATCTGTTCCATTCCTTTACTGCTGTACAATAAAAGGTGTTTGAAGCCTGGCGACTAACTGTGGCTACAACAAAGTTTGTGCTCTCTTCCCTCTAGTACTATGAATGCTTTTGGTTACCCCAGCTCTTGACAAAATTGCAGCCACATATTCTGGACACTGTTTGTGAGCATTTTCTAAAACATGATTTAGCTTCAGTTGTTTTACTCTGTCTTCAACATGAGGGCATATCCAATTGTTTTGATTCATCCAGGCCTACATGCTCTCGTCAGATTCCAGTCCCAGATGAATCTTACCATTTTTGTTCTGGGTGGATTTGCAGCTAATCTGCAAATCGCCCCAGACAAATGGTAAGATTCTGGTACAAATGAAGAATGAACAAGACGGCTCAGCACCAGAGGTGGAAGGTTGAGGTCATCTGGATTTTCCTCGAGTACCTATTACCGGTATTAATGGTCATATTATTTCGGTAACACCTCCTGAAAACCTTGAAAGTCATCTTTCCAACTGACACTTCAAGTTCTGTATTAGAACAGTCACTGGGGAACAAAAGTGTCCCAATTCGCTGAGAAGTGAGGTGCTTCTTACCGCAAGGCATGGTGAACAAGTTGACTAAAATTTCATTTCCCCACAATGCATCCACTGGGTGCCCGAATTTTTTCCTTAGTGCACACACTCACCACATAGATCCATTCTCTCACATTAAGGCCTACAGCAGTTTCCCACTTAAATTTGAGGCCGCTAGAAGTTATGCGGATCTAGTACGACACCAACCCTGGTGCGCAAGCCATACAAGTACGGCACCAACTCTGAAAGGTGTTAAGGATAGAGGGTGTTTGACCCTGAAAGGTTAAGGAAAGAAGTCAGGTTTCACAACTCAGAGTGGCAGGGTGAACAGCAAGAGCCGACAATTAAGCTGCAGAATATTATCCACGGAGCTAGTCGATATAATAGAATGTGGTGATATACCAACATCAGATTTTTAATGTGGAAGAAACGCCAATATTTTGGAAAGAAGATGCAATCTAGGACTTTTATTGCTGAAGAAGTCATTGCCTGGCTTCAAAAGCTGTAAACGACAGGCTAACACTCTAGCTAGTGGGGAGCTAATGCAGCTGTGAATGCAAGTTTAAACCTATGAATGAATTTCACTCAGTGAATCTAAGGGTCCTAAAGAACTATGCAAAAGCAATCCCTCCTGTTTATTATAAATCCAATTTGAAAGCTTGGATCGACTTGCCCAATCTTTTCATAAATGGGGGTTTCTCTATTTTAACCTACAGTTGAGAGCTGACTGCGAGACAAAAAAAGTCCTATTAATGTTTTACTTGTTTAGACAATGAGCTCTGCACCACCCTACAGCTCTAAATGCATGTACAAGGCATAAATGTTCTTTTATACACCTGCAAAACACAACTTCATTACTGCAGCTGACAGTGGTATCATAGCGGAATAGTAACGAAATGGACAGACTATTATATCTTAAAACCTAAGAAGAACTTCATTAAGGCTATAAATTTCTTAGAAAATGATAAACTGATAAAAACCCTTTGGAAAGGATGGTAATTAAAAATATTAGGAGATGATGGAATAAGTTAAAGAAACGCACTCAAAGGGGTTTGGAAGAATCTAATTCCTGACTTAAGAATGATTTGAGGTTTTGAACAATTCAAGTGGAGGAAGTGAGTGTAAATGTTGTGGATAGGCAAGGGAATTAGAAATTGGATGTCAAAAGCTTAAGGATGTGGAAGAACTGCTTCTTTCTCATGATAAAGGCTCTGACAGACCAATATCTTCTGACTGAAGAGCAAAGAAAGAAGTTTCAGGAGAGGGCGATCCATCTGATGATAGTCCTGTTTCCATTAAAGAAATGAAATCCAGGATTTGGAAGAAGCTAATCAAATATACAGATACAGCAAATGACAATTTTTTAGAAGATTGATCCAAAATTTTGAACAAAGTTCACAGTGAATGCATCCCTTTCCCATGGTGTAACATAGTGTTACATGGTTATTACATGCTATAAAAAGAAATTTATTAAAGGGAAAGATAAAAAAATCTATGAGCAAAGTTCAATGCTTTCATTCTTTAAGAAAATATCATGGCAACATTCAACATCAACAGCTAGCCTTGAACACCTCAACATCAACAGCTAGCCTTGAACAACCTTCAACATCAACATCTAGTCCTTGATAACCTTCAGACATCAACAGCTAGCCTTGAACAACCTCAACATCAACAGCTAGCCCTTGAACAACCTTCACATCAACAGCTAGCCTTGACAACCTTCAACATCAACAGCTAGCCTTGAATAAACCTTCAACATCAACAACAGCAAGCCTTGAATAACCTCAACATCAACAGCTAGCCTTGAACAACCTTCACATTCAACAGACTAGCCTTGAACACCTTCAATATCAACAGCTAGCCTTCAACAACAACAGCTAGCCTTGAACAGCCTTTCAACAACAACAGCTAGCCTTGAACAACCCTTCAATATCAACAAGCTAGCCCTTGAACAAACCTTCAACATCAATAGCTAGCCTTGGAACAGCCTTCAACACAACACGACGGGGTACATCCTATCAACATCAACACTACTTGAACAACTTTCAACATCAACACTAGCCTGAACAACCTTCAGACATCAACCAGCTAGCCTGAACAGCCTTCAACATCAACAGCTAGCCTTCAACAACCTTCAACATCAACGAAGCTAGCCTTGAACAGCCTTCAACATCAACAGCTAGCCTTGAACAACCTTCAACATCAACAGCTAGCCTTGAACAAACCTTCAACCATCAACAGCTAGCCTTGAACAACCTTCAATATCAAACAGCTAGCCTCAACAGCCTCAACATCACAGCTACCTTCAACAACCTTCAACATCAACAGCTAGCCTTGAACAATCCTTCAACATCAACAGCTAGCCTTCAACATCAACAGCATATCCTTCAACATCCAACAAGCTAGCCTTGAATAAACCCTCAACGATCAACAGTCTAGCCTTGAACAACCTTCAACATCAACAGCTAGCCTTCAGCATCAAGCACAGCCTTCATCAACCTTCTACATCAACAGCTAGCCTTCACATCAACAGCTAGCCTTGACAGCCTTCAACATCAACAGCTAGCCTTGAACAACCTTCAACATCAACAGCTAGCTGAATCACCTTCATCATCACACAACACATTCCTTTTAGAGCTTCACACAAGTCTCCCAAAAACGAATTAAAATTAGTTGAAGAATCAGAGATGATGGTGTAATATCTCATGATTTTATTCAATAAATACCTGCCACTTCACCCCCACACATTCAAAATTAATATATTAAGGTAAGTAATAAGAGTACTCTGTGTTATTATACTTTTTATTGTGTTTTTTAATGTCTAGTGTCTATTTGCTAACTTAATATAAGTTAGTGTAACTTGGTCTGGCATTTATATCATTATAGGTGGAAAAAATGGCGTTCTGCTTTAAGGCGATGTCCACTTTAAAGTACAGCCTGGAACCTAATCATGCGTATTAATGGGGCCCTACTGTAGTCTCATATAAACACACTTCAAAACTGGAGAATATTCCACTTCAATTGTCCGCTACTGTGAATTGCAACGAAAGCTTAGAAATCACATCAGTAACACTAAATGTACCACTGTTCCCATCCATCTTGGACATGGAAAAATATGAGTTTCCTCTTTTGCCATGGTACAAACGTGAAGCATGAACAAGATGGCCCTAGCACCAGTGAGTGGAAGGGATGATGGTCATCTGGGTTTTCACACTATTTCTGTATCCTGGCATTGCTTTTTATTGGACATCAAACATTCCTCAAAACCATGAAATTCAGACGGCTGACACTTGCCATCTGTTTAGAAGTATCACTGAAAGAAGAGTCCTAATTCACCAGGGAATGAGTATTTCTTACTGCTAGGTAAGGTAACAAGACATGCCTGAATGGCACACCCACAATCATTGCAGTCCTCCCCAATTTTTTTTTAGCACATAGACCCATTCTCTCACATGTAGGCTACCATCTTTCCTCCCACCAATCATGAACGTCACTAGAAGAATTTTGGAAAAAGTATATGGGACCGACATACTGGCTTGCAAGCCATATATTACGGGACTGACAGTGAAAGGGTTGAGTTAACGCTGTTCCATTTGTCCAAAATTAGCTCTTAGTTAATTTCACTAGTATGCCTTCCATTCATAATTGAAAATTAGAAATATTAAACAATTTACTCTATTTTTTAAGGTAAAATATAACCAGAATATTGGCTTAAAGCATCCTAATCACTGAATAAACCTATTCTACAACACACCAAAACAGATAAGAGGGAACTAGGGAGGCCTTAAAAACCCCGGCCCAAGAAAATCAGCAAAATCCTAATACAGGTTGTGTACCAGCACTAATTTTGGCTAGCATAAATTCAAATTCCAGGGTCACCACACCGTATCCTGCCCACTACTGTTGGTGTCATTACTTGCTGCATAAGTCAATCAAATTTTTTTTTTCCTCCATTAAATTGTTATAACCGCTCACTTTTAGCCTTAGCCATGGTTCCAACCAATGAATAAAAGAAATGCTTCTCGTTGTGTAAAAGCACATACACCAACATTGTCCATAAAAGATAAGGTACTTTGAAACACTGTCAGTCGCCATGAGCTCAGCTCAACTCAGATAAGCTGTACTGGTAAATTTGGACTACATATGAGAGAAATAGTGTCTGTGTCGCAAGTGTGCACTATATAAAAGGATCCTGCAGCATGCAGTGCATAATGATAAAAAAAAGGTAACTGTGGCTTTTGTGTAAAAACAGCGACTTTGTGGGTGTATTTTTAGTATTGGTTTTGTATGGTTCTATCTAAGAATTTTTTTTGGCCTCACTTGATAGAATGGAAGACATCTTAGCAGAAACAGATATAATTTGATTGGTTCATGCCGGAAATCAACTTAAAATAGAGCTCAAAGTATGTACCAATTTTGCCATGTTTCAAGCGTAAACAACCGAGTCCCAATGCATGTTCAATTTGGATCTCTAATACACAGTCATCAAATGGGTTGACATAATTTATACAAATTATTACAATAGTGCAGTAGTCTTCAGAACATTAAGTCTACTATTTTTGCGTTAATAAAAAATTCAAAACCGGCAGCAAGTGTCAATAAGAGGGGACTGATATGTACAAGAACATAGAAAATGTTATATTACTTCTAAAAAGTCTCATATGTTTATTCTGGAAACACCTATTTTGTAATTGGCAACTCTTAAAATTTGTGTGATTTTGGCCAAAATTGCCGATTTTCAGACCATTCTTGTTTGGGTCGCAGAAATAGGTGACAGGGTGTTTCTTGTACACAATCACAGAATAGAAAGAATACTTACATACAAAATAGCTATGAGTTTCATCCCTAGTTTTTACCTAAAAAGTAGACTTACATACTGTGGCCGACTTGCATTACACATTAAAATCACTAAGATGTCCCTCTAGTCCTGTAATACCATAATAATGCAGTAATGCAGGTTTTGACCATTATAAGTCTGACAATAACCAGGGATCTGAAGGGTGCCAGATAGTGAATATTACCAATTACAGAGTGTGTTAGGTTAGATAGACACTTAACCCAAACTGCGATATTTTTGCAATCAGGGGATTTCACCCACTTGATGCCCTATTTTTAGACCATTTTCAAGTGGGTTGAAATCCCTGATGCAAAAATATCGCCGTTGGGTTTAATGTATTCAACCTAACACTCTGGTAATCTGGAAAAAATCACTAATCCGTCACCCTACAGATCCCAATATTGTCAGACTAATAATGGTCACCTGCATTACTGCATTATTATGGTATAAAACTATAGGGACATATCATGTGGGGTTGTATCGAACACGTGATTGGGTATAAATAATACTCACGTAGGCTGGAAGTACGTATAATTGTAACTGAAAGTATGTGGAAGGGCGCCACTGCCGAACCTGCCTCTCTCTAGTTTGTATATTGTATGTCGGGACGACATAACGTTAGCGTCGCCGAGCTCTCAGTAGAAAGTAACCAGTTACCAGAAACCAGTGTACCAGAGATGACTCACTACCAACTCGTCTCTGCGTGAATCACTGGCGTATCATATTGTTTGCTGACCTAGCAGGATTTTCAAGCGCCCCCGTCGCCCATGGGCATTCCTCAGCTCAGTCAGTCTAGCCAAGGGGCAGAGAGAGGCAGGTTCGGCCTGTGGCGCCCTTTCACATACTTTCAGATTTACATTAAACGTACTTCCAGCCTACGTGTAGTATTATTTTTACCAATCCATGTGTTCGAACCCCACTAAAATGGTGCAAGCGGTGGATTGATACTCTTGGATAGTCCAAGGTCCATCTTGCTAACCTGTCCAGTAGGTTTGTTTGTTCGGAATAAAGGTATCAGTGGAGCATGGGTCCTGGTCAAGACAAAGAACAGAGTACTGATAAATTACTGTCTCGGAAGTGCTTTAAAGACCATACTATTACTAAAGCTTCTTGCTCATTTACTGTTAATTACGTTCAGCCTTTGTAAGGACCGGCAAGCAAAATGCACTGCGTTGTACTTGCCATCGACTTCTGAGCTAGACGGCGACCTATGCCAATTGAACTAGCATCAGTTGTCAGTAGAAGGGCTTGAAAAATCTGGAAATTTTCAAAATTGGAGCAGATGTTTAGCTTTTCTTTTAGAGTTTGGAAATGCTCTTTCATTGAACGGAAGGTCCAAACAAAAGGAGCCATCTTTCTTAAGCAACTCATTAGAGGAGCCGCTATGGAAGAAAAATTGCAATGAAACGATCTATAAAAAACTGCCTAATCCCACAAAGGATCTTACGGCTAACAGCAGATTTGTGGGTGTTGGAAAAATTTAGTACTGCAGTTACTTTACTTTGGTCAGTCGTAACGCCTCTAGGAGTGGACTACTGTGACCAAGAAACTTAATTTCTGATCTGAAAAATTGACATTTAGACATTTGATCTTTAATTGGCCTTCTTCAAGCTTACCAAGTACTAACTCAAGGCTGTGGCAAGGGGGGGGGGTGCCACGTCTTTAGACATGACGATTACTCCTCTAAGTACAACCATAAGTGCATTACCTATGAGACCTCTAAAGATAGTATTAGAGCTTGAGAACTTGATAGGGAGGATCGTAATCCAAATGCCATAATGGAGGAATTGATAATGACCTGTAGAGTGGAGAATGCATTTACTCTTGGCTGACCCTCGTGAAGAGGGACTTGCACCAAAACCCTTGTAACAACCAGTTGAAAAGACATTGTTACTCCGATTTGACGTAAAAGATCACCCAGTACTAGGAAGTGGGAAGCGATCTGGAATATATTCGCATTAACTTCCTAAAGTCAATCACTGGCGCCAAGTAACCATCCTTCTTAGGTACTAGGATCAAGGGTGCTTCCAAGTGAATTGCTAGTGCAATAAGTCCACATCGAGCATTGAATTGACATCCTTCTGTGGACAGCAACTTGTGAATGAGGCATTCTTACCAGTATGTAGATAGGTCAAGTACCCAGGTTTCAAGTGGAATACGATGATAATAAATCGTTATAATCCATCTCTCACCTGTAAAGGCAATGGCTTTACGACGTTTGTTCAACAGAGTCCAACAAACGTTTTGACTTCACCTGGAAAGTCAATAGGAGCTAAGTTCTTTCTCCTCAACTGGGTGAACAGATTGACTCGTGAAGTGGGATACAACAAGTCAACAAACATTTGACATCACCCTGGGAAGTCAGTGGGAGCTAATCTTTCTCCTCAAACCTGGTGGAACAGAATTGATCCGTGAAAGTGGATGAGTCTCCCCAGAAGAAAAGACCGACCCACTGTCAGGTGACAACTAATAGCTCTCCGTATTAGTAACCAGTTACCAGTACCAGTGTACCATAATGACTCACTAATATACAACCGTCTCTGCGGAATCAAATGGCTGTATTCATATTGAGCTTGCTACCTAGCAGGAATTTCAAGCGTCCCCCTCGCCCATGGGCACTCCTCAGACAGTCCTAGTCCAAGTGGGCAAGAGAGCAGTTCGGCTGTGGCGACATTCCACATACTATTCAGTTAGCAATTATACGTACTTCCACCCTACGTGAGTCTTTATTTTACCCAATCCACGTGTTCAACCCCACATGTAGACACTCTTAGTGATTTTAATGTGTACCTGCATACATCAGCACAGTATGTAAGTATATTTAGGTGACATACACCAAGTAAGAATTATCAAGTACAGTAAGCCCCGCTTAACGGCGTTTTGAATTATGGCGTTTTGCCCTTACAGCGTTCCGCTAATACAGCAATGTCAAATTATGACCAAAATTTTCTATACTGTAAGCTTCTTTCAAATACGGTGGAGCCACCCACCCGGTTGTTTACATTTTCCGTGACCAACATCTATTATGTCAGGAAACTTTCCAAAATTTCAAGTGTTTTAAAGTTACTGCATATTTTATTTGTACTCTGATAATTATACATAAGTGTACTGTACCAAAATATACTTACACACTGTGCTGGTGTGCAGTTACACATTAAAAACGATAAGTCCACCCTCTATCTCATGACGCCAATACAACGAATATAATCATCTCTTGGGCACACTAAATGTCTTATTTTACCATCAATATAGGCATTTTCATTAATCATCTTATGATATTTTCCCTCAAAATTATATAGAAACCCATTACATACATATAAACATGATACATACACTCAACAAATATAAATAGGACGTAAATAATGAGATTTGTTCCAACAGCTGTGTAGGCAGTGTTGGAATGAATTACTTTTTCTCTAGTCCAAATTGGGATAAACTGTAGAAAAAGATTCTTTTGTATCCTTCTCATCTATATATAGCAATACACAACCCTTTGTGGGTTTAGTGCTTTTTATAATAATAATAATAATATGTATTAAAAATTATTATTATTATTATTTATCTTCATTCACTCTAAAAATGGTGTGTATGCTGTTTGTTTATGTGTGATAATTCTAGTTATTTATTACTATTGTATTATTTTTTAAATTTAATTTTGAGATGTGTTATATTTAAGGTTATTTGCATTTTCAACACAAAAAACAGACATTAATAACCAACATCACATTAAGACAACAAAGAGGAAGACAAACAGAAACTGAAAAAGGTATAACACTAACAGCCACAACAAAAACTATACAAAAGTTACAATGCATAAATCAAAACACATATACACAAATACCTCGTTCAATATAAGGCATAAATGTACTCATTAATCCAAACCACAAATACAAAAAACAACAAATCCACCAACAGATCACAAAAATAGAAAAATAAACAAGACAGAAGACAACACCAAGTAATAAAAAACAATTTTGAAATACAGAGAAAAACAATAGTAGAATCAAACATACAGACATCATAGCCAAAAAGAAACAATAAAAATACAAAGTCATGAGTCACCAACTGCTCAATTAGTTCCTAATAATGCCTAACAAAACAAACCATTAACTACAGTCTAAAGAATCGAACACACAACAAAAATAAGAAAAATTAGAACATATGGAGTCACATCAAGAAGATTACAATTTACAGTAACGCAGAAGAATCACACACAATTAAAAAAAAAAAAAAACATAAACCACTAAAAAAAAAATCGAGCCAAATAGAAAAGATAAACAAGTTCACAAGCCAATTTACAATTCATACAGTTAATGAGAAATAAAATCCAGTTGTGGTTACACAAAACAATTACCCAACAAACAATTGGAGAGAAAAAACAAACAAACAGCACATAATGCAAACAACATAGAATCAAAATTAAACAAAACAAACAAACCCAACTAACTTAACGACAAATAGAAATGATAATCACAAGAGTCAACAACCCAAAAGAACCGGATCAGAAATCAACAAAAAAGCCACCTTACAACACGACAATCACATAACCTTCACAAACAAGGACAAGAACACAACCTGTCACCACACGACACACACAACCACATCAAACCTAACCTCCACATCAGCAACCAGCATACAAAATAGAGAACAAAAAACTATAAAGATGATAGATAAGATACAAAAAACAGTATTAAATCAAATAATATTCACTAGTATATCAAAAAACAAAATCAATAAGATTCAAATTACACAAGAGAACATCAAGAACAAGGTTATGTATAAGAAGCAGACAACTCAGGAAGTTGAAGACATAAACAAGTAAAACCTTATTATAATTACAGAAAAAATGCTAAGATAAAAAGTGTCAAATCACAACACGAAAACACCAACACAACACATAAGCATAAGCAATATGACACACAACAAAAAACAGAACCACAAACGAAACATGACAAAGACAAAAAAGAGTAATCTAAAAACACCAAACAGGGAAGATAGAAAAGAAGTGGTAACAATACACAAACAAATAACAATAATAAGCTAATGAACAACAAGACATGAATGTTATTTTGAAGGAGAATTCGGAGGAAGCTAGAATTCCCCTCCATCCCCACCATGCGCGGTACTCCCAACCTCAAATTAATAAACCTCCAGACACCCACATCCTGAATCCCAAAAACACGAAAAAGCCCTCTCACAACATAAAATCATCCACCGCGTTCACAAAAATACAAATCATACTTACAACTAAAGAAGACCTCTGTTAATAATTCAATATAATATTCCACACAACATAAACTACAATCATACAAACCCAAAACACCCAATTCATACAAATAAAGCCAAGATAAATTAAATGACACCCCAAAGTTCAGGAATCATAAGTGCTTACACAAAAATGTATGCACGACTTTACAATACAGAATATAAAACAATCACCCCAAACAATATTAACAAGTGCACAATCACAACAGTCAGACAGTCACAAAAATAATATACACCCCCGTCACCGCTCGCACCCAAATACCACCAATACCCCCCCCGAACACGACATATACTAGAGGCGTACAAACTATCTACCTCCAACCCACATTGCTGACCAAGATAAAACCCCATCACCAACCCCGCCGGCCGACCCATCCTCCAAGACTCCCACCAAATAATATTGGGTCATCCTCAATAAATTTCGCCTGTCCAAGGATCGCCCAACTACCAGTTCAGTATGGTGTTTCATTAAAATGACTCCAACTCTGAAACTCCTAACACACTCTCTCTCAAATACTCATTCAATTAACTAGTTGCTCTCATTGACTGATGGTGTCTAAGTTATAGCTGAGAAAAAAAGGAGAAGACTTAAAGCCTCTTGCTTTAAGTGCCAAGTTAGATGATATGGTGTGCCATTCTGATTTTATTCAAATACCACCTACTGCCACTCACCTCTCACAAACGTTAATATTAATTAATTTAAGGTACGTAATAAGTGTACTCTGTGTGAATCTTGCCTTTTATTGTGTTTTATGCCTATTTCTATTACTAAACTTATATATGTTAGTGTAAACTTTGTCAGGCATTTATTGCATATGTTTATGTGTGCTCTGATCATACTTGTTGACCTGTGTGGTAAGCCGGCCGGAGGGAACAGACATTATGTTTTTCTCTGCTCGCCATCAGAGAAAACGTGTAAGAATCTGCGTTTGCCCAGCCACTCCACACTCCACTTGTTTACAATTTTATGGCATGAATTATTCAATTACTTCTAGTTCTAACCTTCATTTAATAACATTAAAATGGTATATAATACCGACAGATTGTTATGTATTTAAGACACATATGCAACACTAGGAAATCTTTATTTTCCGAAACGTTTTCGCCTACACAGTAAGGCTACTTCAGTCGAGTACAGAAAAGTGGATAGAATAGAGAGATACTTGAAGACGATTAATCAGTCCATCCCCCTTAAAGTTTTGAGGTGGGTCAGTCCTCAGTCTGGAAAGAGCATTGTTCCGTTGTCTGAAACAATATGAAGTTGAAGTGGACAGGAAACTGAGCCGTTTTATAGGTGCCAGGAATGACAGACGTAGTTTGCGTTGGAGGGCAGGTCCCCTTCTCAAGACCCAGCCGTTCTCACTAGTAGAATTGGGTCGAAGTTGAATGGTCCTTTACCAGAAACCTTGTGTTGCGTGTCTGACAGAATGGAACATTAAAAAGGTTATAAAATACCGACAGATTGTTTAGGTAAGACACATATGGCAACAGTATAGGTATCTTTGGATCGAAACGTTTCGTCCACACAGTAGCTTCTTTCAGTCGAGTACAGAAAGTTGATAGAAGCATAAGAACTTGAAGACGAGTACCAGTCCATCACCCTTAAGTTTTGAGGTGGTCGCGCGGACCCTCCGACTGGAGAAAAGCATTGTTTCTTGTCTGAAACAATAATGAAGTGAAGTGACAGATGGAGAGCCTTTATAGTGCCGGAGGTGAGACGTAGGTTGCGTTTGGGAGGGCAGGTCCCTCTTCAAACCCAGCCGTACTACACTAGTAGAGATTGTCGAAGTTTGATGGTCGAACCAAGATACCCTTGTGTTTGCAGTGTCTTGACAAATGACATTAAAAGGTATAAAAGTACCGACATATTGTATAGGTAAGACACATATGTCAGACAGATTAGAGTATCTTTATTTCGAACGTTCGCCACACAGTAGGTTCTTCATTCAGTCGAGTACGAGAAAGTTGATAGAAGCAGAAGATACTTGAAGACGATGTAATCAGTGCCATCACACTTAAAGTTTTGAGGTGGTCAGTCCCTCAGTCTGGAGAAAGAACATTGTTTCCGTTGTCCTGAAACTATATGAAGATTTAGAGGGACAGATGGAGCCTTTTAAAGTGCCAGGAGGTGAGGACGTAGGTTTGCGTTGGGAGGTCAGGTCCCCTCTCAAACCCAGCCGTTCTCTACTAGTGAGATTGTCGAAGTTGATGGTCTGTAACCAAGGATACCCCTTGTGTTGCAGTGTCTGACAGAATGAACATTAAAATGGTAATAAAATGACCGACAGATTGTTAGGTAAGACACATATCAACAGTTAGGTATCTTATTTCGAAACGTTCCCTACAGCAGTAGGCTTCTTCATCGAGTACAGAAAAGTGTTGTGATAGAATGTCAAAATACTTGAAGACGATGTAAATCATTCCCATCACCCTTAAAGTTTTGAGGTGGTCAGTCCCTCATCTGGAGAAGAGCATTGTTTCCGTTGTCTGAAACAATATGAAGTTGAAGTGACAGGATGGAGCCTTTATAGTGCCAGAGGAGAACATAGGTTGCGTTGGGAGGGCATGTCCCCTCTCAAACCCAGCCGTTCTACACTAGTAGAATTGTCGAAGTGAATGTCTTACCAAATACCCATGTGTTGAACCCAGACGCAACAACATTGGGGGGTGTGGGGGCACCCGAAATCATTTATTAGTTTTTTCTAACTTTTCTTCTCTTATTTTTTTTTATATATTTTTTTCAAGTAAAACTTTAAGGCTATGAGCCTAATATGAGCACTATTTTATATACTTTACTCTTTCTATACTTTTACAATAACTGTACATGACTCTGCTGTCATTATATTGTTACAAAACATGTTACACAACCCAAAATAAAATGATCTTTTTATTAAAATGTATCTTATATTATACATATACATATATACAGTACACTGACATGTTCCTTAGATGTTCTGCAGGTCTGTGGAAGTCCTTTGAAAACACGTTCTCATGCACAAATGGTGTTTTACATTCCACACACGTAAAACGAATGTCTCTGTGTTGTTGTTGGCATTTTTTTGTATGTCCACAGACATAACACCTCTTTCTGAGCTTTTTCCTTGAAAGCATGCAGGCAGTTTTAATTAGGAGTGATGACCAACTCAGGACAAGAAGTATTTGTTGATAATTTTTTGTGGGCAGTTGTCATTTGCAGGTGTTGATCCTTGGTACTGATTATTATTTGTTGATGGCAACAAACAAATTCACCATATGGTGGTTTGTTTCTGGTCCTCATCTAATACATATTAATAAGCATACATGGAAATTCCAAATACAGAAAAAAGAGTTTTATGTACACTATAACTCTTGCGAACACACCAGCAAACCCAATCTGCAAGTCACAATTGTCCACTGAACACTATTGAGGGTGTAGTCCATCACCAGCTGCAGGTTTAGAATGGGTTCATTGCTCTCTCTATGCTTGCCTGCCAGTTCGCATGGTTCGTCATGGTTGGAACTGATGACCCAACAGTGCGACATCTTGTTTGTCAGCCACGCGAAATGCCATGATATCAATTGCATGCATAGCCTGCACCTCACCTCTACGAGTGTCCCCCCTGCGTCAAACCTGTGCAAATGTTTACGATTAGCACGCACTGTACCACACACAAAGGGAGACAAGATAATGACATTCAAAATACTGAGAGGAATTGACAAGGTGGACAAAGACAGATGTTCCAGAGATGGGGACACAGCAACAGGGAACACAGTTGAAGTTGAGGACACAGATGATCGCGCGGATGTTAGAAGTATTTCTTCAGCCACAGAGGTAACCAGGAGGTAATAGTTTGGGAAGCGATGTAGTGGAGGCAGGTTCCATACAGAGCTTTAAGCAGAGTTATGGATAAGAGCTCACGGTTCTGGAAAGTGACCTAGTAGCGACCAGTGAAGAGGGCGGGGTCCAGGATCTTGGACTCGACCCCTGCAACTTCAACTAGTTGAGTACAACAAGGTGAGGGTACAACCTGTCATGTTCACTCACAAAAATCACTGAGTAAGGGGCTTTTGTACCATTATTAAGTATATAAATATGAAGCCCCTTATTCAAGAATGGTTCCATCATTGTTCTCGACCACATCAACCAGAGATACCCATAACTTCCTGGTATCTTGCAATGTATTTTCTTTCCAGTTTTAACACAGTTATATCCAATACAAGACCATGTAGCAATCACAAAGCACAAACACTTTATACCAAAGCGTTTCCTCTTGCTGAACGAACATCTTATCCTTTGAACAGAATCAAAGAACTCATCAATAACAAGCTTCCTGAAGGGATAAAAAGATACATATTGAATTTTCTTGTTTCATATACACAAACACATTCCTAATCTATATTAACCTGTCATGCCTGGTTTTGTCTGAAAGTGAAGCATACGGTAACAGCAGCACAAATCGATTCACTGTATATCACTGAAACCTGGGGCTGCAATCAGGTGGTCTTTCGACCATTAATGATTGACACTGATGCTTATACACATAGTGGTATAAGCATAAAATGTGGCAAGCAAAAGATACATCTCAGCCACAGTGTCTCTTCCACTGTGTAGGACCATGAATTTAGGTGAAAGTACTGTGTTTGTCGTGTTGTAATCGAAGTATCCTGTTGCTTTCCCTGACAATAATTTTCCAACAGGATTCGTCAAGAGAATAACCTCGAAACTTCCAGCTTTCAGTGGCATTGTTCCCAGTGTACAAGAGGCGCATAACTCCTCTTTGACTTTCATCAAAGTGATTGAGGATTGTGAACCAAAATTGGCAGCTTCCTGCCAATCCCAGGGTGGTTTGCTGGTGGGAACTGGGTACTGGACAGTGGTTGTGGAGGTTGTGGTTGTGGAGTTTGGTGTATTTTTCACTGACCTGTGACTGTTGTACGGCCATGGAAATGTACTCCGAGATGTTACCCTAACCCTGATAGTATAAATAACAAAAAAAGGCCACAATACCATGGCTGAACACACACAAATAACCCACACATACAAGAGAGGACTTACGACGACGTTTTGGTCCGATTTGGACCATTTACAAATTCTTGTAAATGTCCAAGTTGGACCGAAATGTCGTCGTAGCTCCGTCACCTTCTATGTGTGGGTTATTTGTGTACTTGAATAGCACATGGCACACTAATCAGAAGCACATATACTGTCGTATAACTGAAGCTTCACTGAAGAATATTCCACTTGTCTCCTACTGGAACTGTTTTTCAAATGCTGGAATTCATATTCAACTATCACTATCATCCCATTGCTTACATCTGAGTCCTGATTTGGGAAAATGAGAGTTTCCTCATTCGATAAGTAAGTTTATTCAGGTTTTAACACAAAATAAAGTTACATTAATTATCATACATAGCAGCATATGTGGAAAGAACCTAGATAGACCCAAAAAAGCCAGAGTGACTTATTTCCATTGGAGTCCTTTTACTTATTATTAAAATATAGAAGTTGAGAATGATTTTTTCTTATTGCTCTAAAAGGAGATAACATCTTATTATCATACCATTAAGACTATTATAATACAAGGGTCATTACTGGAATAAGGTAAATACCACGCATGTTAGTCAAAAAAAATTTATAAAATCATTTCCCCTCCCTTCCTGTAGCTACATTCATTAGGTACCTTTTGGCTCTCTTCTTGAACTTGGTCAATGCATGACTGGCTTTGGCATGTTTGGGCAATCTGTTCCATTCCTTTACTGCTGTACAATAAAAGGTGTTTGAAGCCTGGCGTCTAACTGTGGCTACAACAAAGTTTGTGCTCTCTTCCCTCTAGTACTATGAATGCTTTTGGTTACCCCAGCTCTTGACAAAATTGCAGCCACATATTCTGGACACTGTTTGTGAGCATTTTCTAAAACATGATTTAGCTTCAGTTGTTTTACTCTGTCTTCAACATGAGGGCATATCCAATTGTTTTGATTCATCCAGGCCTACATGCTCTCGTCAGATTCCAGTCCCAGATGAATCTTACCATTTTTGTTCTGGGTGGATTTGCAGCTAATCTGCAAATCGCCCCAGACAAATGGTAAGATTCTGGTACAAATGAAGAATGAACAAGACGGCTCAGCACCAGAGGTGGAAGGTTGAGGTCATCTGGATTTTCCTCGAGTACCTATTACCGGTATTAATGGTCATATTATTTCGGTAACACCTCCTGAAAACCTTGAAAGTCATCTTTCCAACTGACACTTCAAGTTCTGTATTAGAACAGTCACTGGGGAACAAAAGTGTCCCAATTCGCTGAGAAGTGAGGTGCTTCTTACCGCAAGGCATGGTGAACAAGTTGACTAAAATTTCATTTCCCCACAATGCATCCACTGGGTGCCCGAATTTTTTCCTTAGTGCACACACTCACCACATAGATCCATTCTCTCACATTAAGGCCTACAGCAGTTTCCCACTTAAATTTGAGGCCGCTAGAAGTTATGCGGATCTAGTACGACACCAACCCTGGTGCGCAAGCCATACAAGTACGGCACCAACTCTGAAAGGTGTTAAGGATAGAGGGTGTTTGACCCTGAAAGGTTAAGGAAAGAAGTCAGGTTTCACAACTCAGAGTGGCAGGGTGAACAGCAAGAGCCGACAATTAAGCTGCAGAATATTATCCACGGAGCTAGTCGATATAATAGAATGTGGTGATATACCAACATCAGATTTTTAATGTGGAAGAAACGCCAATATTTTGGAAAGAAGATGCAATCTAGGACTTTTATTGCTGAAGAAGTCATTGCCTGGCTTCAAAAGCTGTAAACGACAGGCTAACACTCTAGCTAGTGGGGAGCTAATGCAGCTGTGAATGCAAGTTTAAACCTATGAATGAATTTCACTCAGTGAATCTAAGGGTCCTAAAGAACTATGCAAAAGCAATCCCTCCTGTTTATTATAAATCCAATTTGAAAGCTTGGATCGACTTGCCCAATCTTTTCATAAATGGGGGTTTCTCTATTTTAACCTACAGTTGAGAGCTGACTGCGAGACAAAAAAAGTCCTATTAATGTTTTACTTGTTTAGACAATGAGCTCTGCACCACCCTACAGCTCTAAATGCATGTACAAGGCATAAATGTTCTTTTATACACCTGCAAAACACAACTTCATTACTGCAGCTGACAGTGGTATCATAGCGGAATAGTAACGAAATGGACAGACTATTATATCTTAAAACCTAAGAAGAACTTCATTAAGGCTATAAATTTCTTAGAAAATGATAAACTGATAAAAACCCTTTGGAAAGGATGGTAATTAAAAATATTAGGAGATGATGGAATAAGTTAAAGAAACGCACTCAAAGGGGTTTGGAAGAATCTAATTCCTGACTTAAGAATGATTTGAGGTTTTGAACAATTCAAGTGGAGGAAGTGAGTGTAAATGTTGTGGATAGGCAAGGGAATTAGAAATTGGATGTCAAAAGCTTAAGGATGTGGAAGAACTGCTTCTTTCTCATGATAAAGGCTCTGACAGACCAATATCTTCTGACTGAAGAGCAAAGAAAGAAGTTTCAGGAGAGGGCGATCCATCTGATGATAGTCCTGTTTCCATTAAAGAAATGAAATCCAGGATTTGGAAGAAGCTAATCAAATATACAGATACAGCAAATGACAATTTTTTAGAAGATTGATCCAAAATTTTGAACAAAGTTCACAGTGAATGCATCCCTTTCCCATGGTGTAACATAGTGTTACATGGTTATTACATGCTATAAAAAGAAATTTATTAAAGGGAAAGATAAAAAAATCTATGAGCAAAGTTCAATGCTTTCATTCTTTAAGAAAATATCATGGCAACATTCAACATCAACAGCTAGCCTTGAACACCTCAACATCAACAGCTAGCCTTGAACAACCTTCAACATCAACATCTAGTCCTTGATAACCTTCAGACATCAACAGCTAGCCTTGAACAACCTCAACATCAACAGCTAGCCCTTGAACAACCTTCACATCAACAGCTAGCCTTGACAACCTTCAACATCAACAGCGGCCAAGATAAAGCACTTGACCAACATAAGAAACATTATAACAAGATAATTTATGTTAGTAAATATTATTATCAAGTTACTCTTTATCAGGTCTTCTCAAGTAACAAAAATTCTGGACACTTCTACCCCCAATTACAACCTTGTTATTATTTATTCATGAGGGAAAGCACTAAACCTGTATGGGACCTTACAATGCTTACTAATAATATTTACAATAACAACAATGGAAAAAAGTTACTTATCTGACTTTTATTTTGGGTTATCGTCTGTAATTTACATATATGTTACTATGTTACAATATACAAAATAACCATTGTCGAAAAAATAGTGAATTTTCAAGCACTCTCATGATTTCTCACATCATCAAGGAACAGTAAAAAATAATAGAGCAGCGGAAGGTTTATAAGGCTGAGATGTGACCTCACATATGACGTGACACCTACTCAGCATGCTGAGTCATATGACCTGACACCTGACTCACCCATGCTGAGCAATGTGGGAGTGAAGATTTTGTGACTTGACCTGACACCTGACTCAGCATGCTGAGTCATGTGACCTGACCCCTGACTCACCTTTGCTGAGTCATGTGACCTGAAACCTGACTCACCAATGCTGAGTCGTGTGACTGAAACCTGACTCAGCAGCTGAGGTGCAGGAGTGAAGATTTTGTGACTTGACCTGACTCAGCATGCTGGTCATGTGTTAGGTCATATGATCAGCATGGTGAGTCAAGTGTCAGGTCAAAATAACTCAGCATGGTGAGTCAGGTGTCAGGTCACATACTCAGCATGGTGAGTCAGGTCACATCTCAATCTTATAAGACTTTTGCTCAACTATTATTTTTAGAGTTCCTTGATAATTTTTTTCACAAGGTTATTTTGTATATGTTACTAAGTATGTAATTGTAATAACTTGTGTGACTAACTTGTGTGAGACTGAACTTAATGTGACTGAATTTAAGTGTGACTGAACTTAAGTGTGAATGGATTTAAGTGTAAGTGAATCAAGTTTTAACTGAATTTTAATAAATTTAACTGACTGTGGCAAGGCTAGCAAAGCTCTCCACTTTACACAGGGAGGGCCCGGTTCGATTCCCGCAGGGTGGAAACACTTCGAAGTGTTTCCTAACACCTGTTGTCCTGTACACCTGCAGCAAGTAGGTACCTGGGGGTTAGTGGACTGGGTGGGTGGCTCCTGGGGGGACAAGATTGAGGATCATAATGGAAATAACCAGACAGTCCTCGAGACGCACTGACTTTCATGGGTTACCCGGTGGTTAACCCTCCGGGGTTAAAAATCCTAACAAAATGTTTTTCTTAAGTGTGACTGAACTTAGGTGTGACTGAACTTAGGTGTGACTGAACTTAGGGTGACTGAACTTAGGTGTTTACGAATTAGGTGTGACTGAACTTAGGTGTGACTGAACTTAGGTGTGACTTTAACTTAAGTGGGACTGTACTTAAGTGAACTTACTAGGTTTTAGGGAATGTGGATGACTTTCATCATCGACAATATTATCATTATTCCGTTAATTATCACATTATGACAATAAATAACAAGATGAGAGAGTGTTCACTTACCTCACAAATAAGTGTTATTAGTGAAAATTTACTCCAGAGCTTATAAATAACAAGAATTATGAAAAACCTTTAATAGTTCTGACTGTTGTTGTTGTTATTGTTGTTTTAAGGGTCACCGCAGCCGCTTTATTTAACCCTAACCCGGGCCAAAGGACA
>NW_026507563.1:0-15562 GCF_026875155.1 Cherax quadricarinatus
AGTGGACTTGCTTTTTTTGCTACAAATTTAAATTTAGTAGCAATATATATTAAGTGAACCAGTCGAATAATGTGGAAGTGCCCGGCACAAACCCCCCTCCTCATGCCCAAAGTCGTAATAAGAAGAGGTTTGAGCGGCCCAGGATGATGCTGAGGCGAAGTGCTCAATCACACTATGACACATCTCAGCTGAGATGTGCGTGGTTCTTGTCCCCCTCTACGGGGTGATTGCATGAAAGGGAAAGGGGAAGCTGTGGGTTTGAGCCTTACCCTTAAATGCGTAGAACAAAGTGGCCCTTTCTCACGGGGCCCAATTTTCAAGCTTGGGTTAAATTTTAAAAAAATCTCAAAAAAAACGTCTACTTTTTTTTCATCGAATTTGGGGCATATAAGACCTTTAGTAAATAAAACTGGAAAGCATACTACCAAGTTTCCTGTTCTTTGAAAAAAAATTTTTTTTATGTTTTAAAGCTTTCTAGTGAACTTTTCCTCACGAGCTTTTTTTTATTTTCAAACCGAGGTTTTTGTAAATGTAAACATTCAATGGATTTTAAATTTGGGTCTTGCCCAAAGGCTTAGGGTAATGATAGGGGAGAGTTTTTGTAGGCCCCACTTCTATTTTTGGGTGGTGCTCAGGGGGTACTGTGGGGGGGGTGTTTCAAAAGGACTTTGTTTGGCTTCCGACTCGGCCCCTCCACCCCCTTTGCATAGAAGTTGGGGAAAATTTTGTGCGGGAAGGGAAAAATTTTGGCCCCTTCCAGTTCATTCTCTTGATCTTTCCCAAGCATCAAGGTAAAGTTCGAGAGAGCTAGATTAAGTTACTCCTTCTTAGTAAGGTGTGTCGAAAAGTTTTTTACCTTGATAAAAAGACTAAGGGTAGGTGGTGTATAATGTTTTCATGGTACTTTCAATTGTCGGTATTTGCAAAAAAGTTTGTAATGTTAAAGCCCCTTTGGGTTTTTCCCTTTAAAATTTTTTTTAATAAATCGGACCCAAAGGCCCCTTTTTAAAAATCCTTATGTTTAGGCAAGATTTTTTTTTAAAATTTAGGGGGTTAACAGGCCCCCGGACGGGCCCCCCATTATTGTCCACCTACCTCCTCCCACTGAAAGAGAGGTCTAGGTCAATAATAAAAAAAATTTTCTTCATCTTTTCTTAGGGTATAAAGAATCACAGGTTAAATTAAAAGGGCCCTTTTTAATGTCATTTTGTTTCTTAGAAACATTCTAATAAATTTTGCTTTTTTTAAATTTTTATGGTGAAATTATTTTGGAGAATTAAAATGCCCTTTGACAAATTCCCCATTCACCCAATGATTTCAACATAACCTCAAAAAGTTTTTCAGACTCCCCGGGTGTTTAACAAAAATTTCACAAACGGTACGCGGATACATGTAGTCCACATTGGTATTTTTAATGTTTATAAAAGGGAATGTAGTCTGAACAACGAGATTTCTGAGTTTTCTAAGGGTTAAAGGGCAAACTCTACTACCAGTAGTGGGGGGGGGACCTGTCACATTTCTAGCCCCACAAGGTATGGTTGTTTGAAATCGTGTCATTACGTTTCATAAGTCATGCTGACAGCTTTGGGGGAACTTGGCAAGATTTCTCACGGCCCATGCTAAAAGGGAGATTTGAATAACTTGCTTTTATGGTCAAGTGGGCCTATGCTAACTTCCTAGGTGCAAAAATATCCCTATTTGGATGAATCTTTGAAGTAGGGGGCCCAGTGGCTTGTGACATTTGGGAGTTTTTGAGACTTTTGATCACGGGTTCTAGTCCCCTGTGGTATGGTTTTTTAAAATATGTCATTGTTTTGTGAGTCAAGTCGAAAAGGGATGTCAGTGACATACACTGAGGCAGTGGGTTAACCAAGTGTTGTTACACAATGCTTCCCCATTCTACATGTTTACACCTAACATATGTATTAAATAACTATCTTGTGCTTTAATTTTAACGATCCTTTGGTCAAATTTACGAGGGCATGGATAAATATTATATAGTGGTTTGCTTTTTTTTAACTAAAATTAGTAAGTTAGCAATATGATTTTAAGTGATATCGGTCAAAGTAATGTGGAAGTTTCCCGGGGCATAAACTGTTTTCCCATAGTTTTGTCAGTTTAAATCCCTTAAAACTGAGTTAAAACTTGGCTCAAAATTCAAACAGTTTGTTCGAAGATGGTTTTTTTTATATTTTTTTGGACACTCGAGCAATCTTTTGAATATATGTCTTTTATCAATATTTTGGTAAACTTTTCTTTTGATAGGATACAGTAGTGTTTTTAAAACTTTCCACTTTATAATTGACTTAAGACATTGTTTGTCTTGTTTGAGGCAAAGTTTTTTGGTTTGTGGAGACGAATTTGTTGTGCTATATTCAGTCATTATGATTAATGTGATCCTCCCTGTGAATTTAAATTTAAATTTTTTAAAATAAATAAATATATAAATAAAAATAATATATAAATATATTATATATTTTTTTATTTTTTTATCACACGGCCGATTCCACCAAGGGAGGGGGGGCCCCGAAAAAAAAAAACTTTTTACCCTCTTCACTCCCTCACTGTCTTTCAGAAAAGGGGGGGTTATACTACAGTTTTTAAACTGCAACTACACCCCTCCTTCAGAGTGCGGGACTGTGCTTCCCATCTCCCGGGCCAAGTCCGGTGCCGGTTTCCCCGAAAACCCCCCTAAATGTTACTTTGCTCACACTCAACGCACGTCAGTATTAAAAAACCATTTGTCTCCCTTCACTCCCTTTAAAAAATGCTCACCCTGCCTGTGGGAGTCCAAGCCCCCCGCACACAAAACCCCCCTTTTACCCCCTCCCTCCAAACCCTTTTCCCAGGCCCACCCCCACCCCGCTTTCCTCCCCCTACGAGATACACCTTGAAGTCATTCTGTTTCCCCTCCATTCTTTACATGTCCGAACCACCCCAAAAACCCCCTTCCCCAGCCCCCTTGGGCAAAGTTTTGGTAACCACACCTTTCCCCCTAACTTCCAAACTACGAATTTCTGCATTTATTTACACAACAATTGCCCTCGACATGAATCTCCATGCCTCCCGCCTCTCCCGCGCAACATTTATACCCCTGCCCAACACCCTACAAGGCGTTGGGAAACTTATTCATACATTCCCCTTTGCCTCCAAGGGGAAAAATTCTTTTGCTCCATAGACTCCTAAGTGCACCGCTCACCCCTTTTCCCTCATCAATTTATGTTCACTCACTTTCATAGACCCCTCCACTGACCGCCACTTCCAAATATCTGAATACATTCACCCCCTCCATATCTTCCCCCCAAAACTGATATCCAATCTTTCTTTACCTAATCTTTTTTTTTTCCATAACCTTACTCTTTTCCCGTATTCATTTTTTAAATTTTTTTTTTTGCCCCCTCCCCAAATTCACCACCAATCTCTGCAACTTTCTCAGAATCCCCCAAGGACAGTGTCATCGAAAAGGGAGAAAAAAGTGACACTCCCACTTTATGTGGGATTCTTTACTTTTAACTCCCCCTCTTGCCAAGCCCTTTTTTTTACTTCTTTTTCCCCAAAACCCCAAATCTATAAATATTAAAAAACCCAGGGGTAAAATTTCACACACCCCTTGTCTAAGGCCTATTTTAATGGGAAAAAATTTTCCCCTTTTTTCCCTACATACTCTAACTTGAGCCTCCCCCTTACCCTTTCTTTTAAAAAAACTCTTCACTGCTTTCAGAAACCCTTCTCCTACCCCATACACCTGAAAACTCTCCCACATTCCCCCCCTATCCCCCCTTGCCCTTACGCCTTTTAAAAAACCTAATGCCCCCAAAAGACCTCTTTAGCCTTATCAAAAATACGGGTTCACTTATTTTGTTTCCCCTGTAAACCCCTGGTCCACACCCCCCCTCCCTTTTTTTCCAAAAAGCCCCCTTGTTATCTGCATCCAAATTTCCGTCTTACTTTTTAATTCTTTAAATTAATAATCTACCTTTACATTTTAAAGGTATACTTAGACTTACCCCCTTTTTAATTTTGCACTCTTTTTGCCCCCTTTGCCTTTTTTAAAAAAGGATCTATATGCCTTGCCAATCCGGGGCCCTTACCCTCTTCCAAAATTTTTTAAATTAATTGCCCCAAAACCAAACCCCAAAAATATTTCCCCCCCTGTTTTTTTAAACCCTTTTTTATTTTTCCATCAACCCCGGGCTTGCCTTCCCCCCTTTAAATTTTCTTACTGCCTCACAAATTCCCCCACTTCAAAAACTGGTTTCCCCTCACCCCCGAAAAGAAGGGTTATTCCTCCTTGTCCTATACCTCCGCCCCTTCTTCATAAACATTTAATTTTTCCCAAAATTTTCCCCCCATCTTCCAATACCTCTAACCTTCCATATTTTAATTTTTATTTTTTATAAAATATATATATATATATATATATATTTATTAATAAAATTTTTATATATTTATAATATTTATATATATATATATATATATATTTAAATTATATATATTTATAAAATATATTTTATATATATTTATATATATTTATTTATGTTTTATATTATTATATATTTTATATTTATATATATATATATATATTATATATTTATATATATTTATATTTTTTATATATTTATATATATTAATATTTATTTTTTTAAATATATATTTATATTTATATATACATATATATAAAATATGTATATTTATATATATTTTAAATATTATATATATTATATATAAAATTTTATTTTATATATATTTGTATATATAAATATATATTTTATATATATATATATATATATATAAAATATATTGTATTTATATTTTATATATAATATTATTTATATAATATTTATATAAAATAAAATATATATATTTATATTTTTTATTTATATATATTATTGTAAACCCCCTTCCTTGGATTTAAAAATTTTTTTAAAAAAAGGGACTATTGTACATACAATTTAAGTTGTTATATTTATAAAAAGAAGGGGAAGAAAAAAGTATTGTATTAAAAATTTATTTTAAATTTTAAAAAGATCGAAAATTTTTTTAATTTTTTTGATTTATTTTCCCTTTAGAAAAAAAAACATTACCACTAGACTAAAAGTTTCTAAGTTAGCTTTTGTTAAATCCCTTTCCCCCTAGAGGGGTTATTCTTTGTTACAGGCCAAATACTGAGTTTCTTTTAAAACTGCAAGGGAAAAAAATTTTCCCTTTTAAATTCCTTATTTCGAAAAACTAGTAATTTTCCTTTTATAGCAAAATTTAATAAGATTTATCTCCTGCTTTTTTTTAAAAATTAAAAAGGTTTTAAAAGGACCCCAATAAAAATAAGTCATTTTGACTTTTTTTTGAGTAATCCCGGGTTTTCTTACACTATGCTGTTTAATTGTAATCTACGTAACTTTTTTTGGGTGTTTACCTGAAAAAAAATTTTCTAACGTAGTCGGGAAAGTTGCCGGCCGGCAGGGTTACGCGGCTTGACGATGTATTCTCTCGACAGTGGTCATGCAGAGGTTAGTTTAAGCATCCTCAGATGGTTTTCTGCACAAAACCGGCACTCTAAAGGGTCGGGAGGTGGAGTAAATTGAGTCTAAACAGCCTGGCATGTATGAGCTGTAAAACAAAAGAGATTTTGTGAAGGGAAGGGGCTCAGACTCTCTTTTAAACTGAAAACTTGGGACGGACTGATGTCAGCTGTAAAACTTCACAATTTTGGGCTTTGTAAAACAAGTGGTTGGACACAGATTTTTACTGTGGTTACATACACATCTGAGCTCAGATCCACGGACAAATAAAAAAATGCAAACCTACCATGTTTTTGGGGTTTATAGAGGGCTTGCCTAGCAAATGAGGCTTTTCTGGGGAAAAAATTTGACACAAAACATTTCGAACGTTTGAGAACACGGGAGAGAGGAATTACGTGACAAAATCTTCTAAATTTTTTAAAACAAATTTAAAACCCAAATTGCTCATGTGGAACTATAACACTCCCTTTTTTGCATAGGCCCAGGCTCTGGGGGCCGGGGTTGGAAAAACGCTCCCCTTTTCCCACACGGTGAGGGGGGGGGTTTTGGGTTTTCCCCACCCAGAGTAAAAAAACATTGGAGTGTTTCTTTCCACCTGTTGTCTAGGGCCCCCCATCAGAAAAGGGGTTACCGGGTGTTAGTGGGCTGGTGTGGGTCGCATCCGGGGGACCTGACCAAAGGGGGCCCTGGTAAAGACCGGGGCTGCGGGGGCGTTGACCCCCGGAACTTTCCAGAAAAACCCTCTCCAGATAAAATTCATTTTGGGATGCCAGGATGAAACAGGGGGGGTTTGTCTTGGGGTAACATTACGAGGGGGGACGTCAGGGCACCCATGGTGTTTATCAGTAACCCTTGACATCATGGAGAGATGTCAGGTAGATTTTCGTGGGTGCCCCTTCCCGAGATGACACCAGGAGACTCCAGGGTGAGGGGTCGGGTGGGACGTCTGGGGCGACTTTTGGGCGGGACGTCCTGGGTGACGTTGAGGTGATGTCGGGCCCAGTAGACAACATTATTTTTATTATAAATCAAAAAAAAGGCGCTAAGCCCCCCAAGGGGACTAAAAGCGCATTTTAGAAAAACAGTGTGGGGCTTGGGACAATTGGTTTGGGTTTAACCTACGTGGCCAAAATTCCACACATGGTTTTTGGACCCAATGTGGCTTCGATTTAAACTAGGGCACTTGGTACACAGTTCTGGAAAAATTCGTGCTGCATTCACAGAAAAACAGCAGGGACGGGGGGGTAGTTGTGGGGGTGTAGTGTGGGGGGGAAAGTGAGATGAGCTGGGTGGCCACGTTTCACGTCCCCACCCTCCTAACACATTCACACATGGAAGGCAGTAAAAATTTAAAACCACCATGGACACAAAAATCACCACACTCTCCCCTCTGATTTTGCTGAAAAAACCCGTGCTTAGGGGAAACAACGACGGGAAAAAAAAACATGTAAGTGATGCTGAATAGGGGGCGGGAAAAACAGCGTGTGGGGAAAAATTTTCTTTTAAGGGGGGTATCACCCCCTTCACCCCCCTTCGGGCCCCCTTCACCCCTTTCAGCCCTTTCCCCCTTTTCAGCCTGGGGGGCCCAGCCCTCTAGAAGGGGTAAGCATCTTGTTTACTGTTTACAGCGGGGTAATTTGTTCCCGTTTGCAGTACCACTATGGGGACGTGGGGGTCAAGCGCCCCGCCGCTCTGTGCAAGATCCAGTTTTGGGCAAAGGAAAGGGGGAAAAATCCTGCTCCCACTTTATTCCCAATGGTAAAGATAGTGTACATTGTTTTCTGTGTTTTAAGACAGAAAGGGAATCAAACATTAGCTTAAATTCATGGAGGGTGGCAAGGAGAAAAAGTCTAGGTCGGGTTTTCCTTTTATGTGTGAAGGGCATGACGGGGGGGGGCGTTGTGGCGTTTTTAGTTTAAAAAGGTTTATGAGGCCCAACTGATGCCAGGAAAACCCAAACAAAGAAAATGATCTGTGCGTAGTGTGAAAAAAAGGTGCTCACCCAAAAACACAATAAACACTTACGGGAAAAGTGTGATCAACTTCTTCGCCCCCAAAGTTTTGTGAACAATAAAGCCCCCCCCAAACTTGTGTAACAATGTCCCCGTGTGCGTTTTCCCTAGCAAATGGAAGATGTGGACACCCAAAGGGCACTTCGTTTTTCTATCAAGTCCCGATCCCGGTCAAAGGTGTAAAGAAAACCATAGCTCATGTTTAAAAGGAAAAAGGGGGGTTTTTGTTTTCTTGTAGAAAGGGGACTTTTTGCAGTTCTTGAAGTTGAAGGGTTTGAAAATCAACCTCCCAGTCGGCAGTGAGGTGCGAACTTTTGGTCCACAAAGAAATTTCTGTCAGAAATACCGTAAATTGAAATATGCTAAATTTAACCCCCCTAGGGGTAATTTATTTTTAAAAAATTTTGATTTTTAACCCCCCTTTGGGGGTTGATTCATGACAAAAAAATTCAAGCCCTTCGTCTCGGGGGCGGCGGGTTTTGATGTTTTGGCTGTCTTTTTTCAGCAAGTTTTCCCCTATTTTTTAAAAATTTTTTAAAACTTAGCTGGTAAACACATTTCTAAAATTTTGGTCGTGCTCGAACCGGAAAAAGGCCACATGGGTCAGTTTATTTTGGGTATTTACAGTGTACAAAAAACCCCTAAAAACCCAAAGGGGCCTTCGAAAAAAAAACTGTAAAACTGGGGTTTTAAACAATATAAATCGTATTATGAGTGTTCCAGACTCAATCACAGGGGGAATGGGCCCCAAAAGGAAAACGGGACTCACCCAGCGTTCCCCAAAAAAAAACGGGAGTGGGTGGTTTCACCCAACAAAAAAAACGGGGGATGGCACCGGCATTTTACTGCTCCAAGCTTCGAAACGTGACTCAGCGAACCCCAATGAGTTCAGTTTGTCTGAGTGATATACACTTTAGTGTTTATAATTTTTTAAGACAAAATTTAAAAGAGAAAGTTTGTGAAAAATTTTGTTTCTTATGATTTAAAAACTGTTTTATTAAAGGAACTATATATATAAATTTAAGTTTTTCATATACTTTCAACATTGCCATTTATATATGGGGAAAGAAAATTTCACGTGTGTTTTTCAGTTATACGGTAAACTTTTTAAAGTGTATAGTAAAATGAAGTGCAAAACATCGTTATTTCGATTAATCATCGTTGTCAGGCGGGGACACAGCAAATTAAAGCCATAAAACCCCCAGCCTTATGTACTTGTACCCTTCAGGGTTTAAATTGACCCTGAGGTCAGTAGTAGGTCGTAGTGTCTGCCTCGATTATTGCTGACTTAAGTAAAAAAATCAGCTGTTTATTGCAGACGTGTTTTTTAAAAAAAAACCCCTAAAATGTGGTGCTAGGGGAAATTTTTAGTATACCCTTTTAAAAAGGTTGTTTGAAAACTCAGTTTCAGTCTTTACAGGGCTAAAATTACACAATTAGAAAAAACTAAATTTTGTCTGTTTTAGGGTTAAATCCAGATACAAAAAATAGGGTTTTGATGAAACTTGAGGTCAAATTTTTAAATTTCTTACAAAAAAGTCTGAAAATAATTAATTTGATTTTCCCCATTATGGAAAAAAAAATTTTTGAATCGGTCCCTCTGGGGGATGAAAAATTTAAAAAAGTTTTGGATATTTTTGTTTAAACAACAGTTAAGGTGGGGCAGGTGTTTCAGGCTATCTGCCCCTTTAAAAAAATGCCCCCAAAGAAAAGGGTTTTTGTTTTAAATAGTGGTCAAAAACCCGTTACACTGTAACAACAACAAGTGTACCTTTTCAAAACTTACCTAAATTTTCATTACCTATTTTTCCCAAAGGCATAATTACGAAGAAAATTTATTAGTGGGTTTTTAATCCACAGTAAAATTTACGAACTGACAAAATGAGATTTCAAAATTCCAAATTTTCTTAAATGTTTTGTGAAAGGGGGAACCCTTTGAACTGATTAAGTCACTTCCGGTGGTTTTTGGTAATTTTCAAATTGCCTTTGTGTTTAGCAGACAATTACTTTGATGCTGACAAGGCCAGAGTTTTGACATGCGTCTTAATATCAAGCTTGAAGCCCCCCAAAAAATTGTTTTTTTAGGGCTTACAGGCATTTTGAAACACATAGACAATAGTCTCAGATCTCTAGATGCTAAATAGACCTAAGGGCAAAGTGATTGGTTTATCAAATGGTATTTTTCCAAGATAAGGGTTTTTCAACAAAACTTTGAAAGATTAAAAAATTATGTTCAATTTAAAAGCTATTTCACTTGGGGAAGAAAAATTTTTTGGGGGTTTGGGTTTTCAAACAATGTTTCAGGGAAAGCAAGCAAGAGCAAAATGAAAAATCCACAAAATTTCCCCTGGATAATAAACTTAAAATCAGTTTTAAAAAGAGTATAACCCACTCCCACCCAAAACTTAAATGGGAAATCCCATATAACATTTTTCAAGCTGTGAAAACAACAGACAGTAAAAAAGACTGTCAACTTAAAAGTACTTTCCCAAAAAGTGTACTTTGTGGGTGGAACACATTGGGCACCGGGATTGTAAATCAAAACATCAATGGAGGCACGAAACAACGTGTTTATCAGTTCAAAAAGGGTGATCAAATGTTTAGGTGAACACAAGGGAGGGAAAATTTCTCACTGGGAAAAAGTGTTTTAAATGCAAAAGGGGTTTTTCATTTCTGCTTTTTGCCCAAAAACTTTTTCTGAACCCGAAGAAGACTTCCCCCAGAATCAGAAGTCAAAAAAGCAACAGTTTTAAAAGTGAGAGATAAGTTTAAAAACAAAGCTCTCCCGGGTAGCCCCGAGTTGGGTTAAACTAATAAAATTTCACAAAAACCCAAAGTGTAAAATTTTATCAAAGGGTCACAAAGGGTTTTTCATAAGAAGAAATGTTGGGAGGGAAAATGAATAAACAACCCTATGCCAAAAACAGTTAGAAAATGCTGGGTTTTTCCCCAAAATCTGGGGAAAAAGGGAAAAGAACCCCAGCCAGAATCCTGTTGGTTAGGGGAACCCGGAAAAAAAACAGTAGAAGCTGTGGTAGTAGATGATTTGGGCCCAAGGGCTGTGCAGATCCAAAGGGAAATTTAAAAAAAATAGTTGCCGCACTGAAAGGGATTAAGGTCAAGTTAGCCTGTCCCGTATACAGACGGACACTATTGGGCCCAAATTTATTTAATCATTTGGGAAATGATTATTAACACTTTTTGTGCAAAAATAGTAAGTAAAACATGGGTGTTCACTTGCTGAAAACCCGCAGGAGGCCAAATTATATGTGATACCTTCCCTCTCCAAAAATGGGGAAAAAAGCCGTATTGAATTTAGTGGAAAATGTACTGTTACGGGAATAACCCCTGATCATGTACCACAGCAAAAATTATCATTACTGGAGAAAATGAATGAACCATTTGTAAGGGTTTTTGGGGTTTGTTTTCAATTTGGTATTGATGTTTAAAAAATCAAAACCCACAAAAGTCTCAGCTTATAACCAATATTTGGACCCCTGTAAAAAATTTAAAAATTTGGGCAGTATTGGGTTAGGTTACCATGGGGGAAAATTAAAAAATTTCCCCCAAAATTGCCTAGCAAATTAAACGCATGGTTTTCCCACGATGAAAGCACCCAAAAAAATTTAGCTCAGGAAGAATCCCGAGTACTGAAATGTTTATGATAATATCATACAAGAACAGTTTGGGCAATAAATTCATGAGGAAATTTGTCGAAAATAAGTTTAAGGGCAGAAGTCATTATTTTTTCCGCAAACCCTGGAGTCAAAAAAAAATTCGGGAAAAAACTCCCCTACGTGTTGTATTTTTAAATTGGGAGGCAAGTGCAAAAAAGATGTAGCAGTCTTAAAAGATTGTTGATGACCCGGGCCCTCACTAACGAGAAGCCTTTAAGGGCGTGTTATGAAAATTTTGCACAAAAAATATATGCCCCCCAAAGGCTGATATTTCCCAAAACTTTCTTAAGAGTAGGACTACAAGAAATGATAGAGTTTTTACTCGATTCTTGTGGCCTGAAAAAAACATTTATCCTCAAAGTCCCGTGAAAACTTATCGTTTCAAATCCCCCCCCCCCCCCCATTATTTTTTGCAAAATCCCCTCCATTCTTTTCTAGAAGGTCTCTAAAAAACACATTTGAAGAAATCTGAAATCCCTTCAAAGAAATCTTAAAAAAAAATTTTCTAGTGGGGCAATCTTCAAAGGGACTGTGAATAAAGAGGGGGGGATTTGAAAATTTCCTTTTTAAAAAGAGAAACTAACAAGGGGGATGAAAGAAGGCCCAAAAATTTTCCTCTAAGGGGTGTGGAATACTAAATTTAAAGGGAATTTAAAGGGGGGTTGTCAAGGAAGATTTCCAAAAATTTTGGCCGGGCCCCCACATGTTGTTAAATTTGACACTTTTGAATCTTGGGTTTCTTAAAAATTTCCCAAGAGTTGCACATATGTCTAATTTAACTGTCGGTTCTTTGAACCCTTCATCTTCAAACCCGTCGACACTTTCAATTCATTTGGGAAACTTATACTTGGAATTTTTTCGCTTGCCCAACCCTTTGGGGCACGAACCCACTTCCCTTGGACAAATTTTGGGCAAACCCCCTACGACTGCTGCACCCCTCCTGCCATACGGTTTATAATGCTTCTCCTCTCCCATCCGTATTCTCTTCAAGATTGATGGACTGACCACTGACCCCAAGGTGGGGAAATGATTCCCCATTCTCTCCTGTTTTCAAGTTTATCCTTTGTATGGGGTGATGAAAGCCATGTTTTGGCGAAACCCTTTCTTCAATAAAGATTACCCAAAAAGTTGCAATGTGTCTAATTTAACAAGGAAGATTTCCCTGAAACTGAAATTCCTGATTGCAACAAAATGTGGTACTTTTAAATTTGGGAAAAAACAGGAAGATACTTTTGGGCTCAAAAGGATAAACAATAAATCAAAGGGGTACATTTACTAAGCGTGTTTACGTCAGGGGGTACTCAATGTTTTTTTTTTATCCTTTGGGGGCTCGTTCACCAATTACCCTAAAGGGTAAAATTTTTATGCAAGATGCATGGGGAAACCTTTAAAAAAAGGATGGGTGAGAATTGCCCTAGAAAAAGGAGTCAAAACATGGATGAAATATCCCCGGGGAGTTTAAAAAAACTTCATCAAATTTCTTTTTCCCCGACAAATAGGGTTTAAGAGGGAAAACAAGTACACATTAATGTGTTCTGTGTGCGTTAACCGAGGTTATGGCGCTGTGCTTAATTTGGGAAAGCTGAAGGAAAAAATTCACTAAATTTCTTCAAAGGCCCGGGGTAGCACCCCTTTAAGGGCAGAACAGTTCCACAATTTGGGAATGGGCAAACACTCTATGTAGGGGACAAAAAATTTTTTGGGGCTACTCAACAAAGTACTTTTATCATCTCACTATTGAAAAAACCGTGATCTGGAGTGATAATGGGCAGTTCTCCAGTTTGGGTTTAAAAAAATAATTAAAAGTAAGTTGGGGCTATTTACAGAAACAGAGTAACAGAATAAAAGAGATGCAGGGGGTTATTTCTTTCTTTCCCCGTTTTACCCGAGAGTTCGTTGACAGTTGCCCCTGGTTGTCCCCCCCAAAAAATTTGTGGATAATAAATTTTGGGTCCACGGACCGCATGGCTCTCTAATGAAAATAAATTTGGGCCCCAGCAAAAAACACATTAGCCAGAGAAAAATCACTTTAAAAAGCAGAAACAAAGGGTTTTGTAAATACGGGAGACAAAAGAAAAAAGTCATTGATGGATCTAAAAAACCCTCTTTGGGTAAAAACTTAAGGTTACAGCTCTTGTCTTTAAATTCATTAAAGGAAAAGGGAAAACCCGATTTTGAATATCTTTAACCCCTTAAATTGGGGGGAAACCTAATACAAAAAGATGGGTTTCTTACAGAAAAAATTTCTAGAAACACAAATAAATCCCCAAAAAAAACCTGTTATGATTAAATTTTTTTAGGAAATTTATTGATCAGGAAAAAAAATTATTTAAAATGTCCCAGGAAGAATTCCCTAATTTTTCACTACCTAAAAAAAGCCCATACATCCAATATTGATCCCCCAAAAAAAATCATTGGCTACAAAATGATTGTGCAAAAAAGCCCCCAGTAACGTGTTACATGGTGGGGTAGCTGACACAAATTTGTTTATATTTCGACAATCCTATGGTTCCTCAAGGTCGACAAAGTGTGAAAAAACAAATAAAGGACTGTATTACTTGTCACTACGATATGCGAGTATGTCAGTATCCAGGTCCACCTCCATATCCCTCTGAAAGAGTTGTCATTATCGCTCCTTTGAGGTGACAGGTGTAGATTACACTGGACCAATAATTTTAACCAAAACAGTTGACAAAGTTCCCATCAGAGTGTACATCTGTTTGTTCACTTGTGCTACAACTAGAGCAGTACATCTAGAAGTAGCCACTGACATGTCTGCTGAAACCTTTATCAAATTATTCAGAAGGTTTGCAGCCAGAAGGGCATGTCCCAGACTGATGATTTCAGATAATGCAACGAACTTTGGTGCTGGTGCTGCTTATATAAGCAAGATATTTGATCAACCAGAAGTACAACAGATGCTGAATCAACGCAGTTGTCGTTGGAGATACATTCCTCCTAAATCTCCATGGCACGGCGGATTTTATGAAAGAATGATCGGCATTGTAAAACGTTGTTTAGGAAGACTCTTCATCGTCAGAGAATAGACTTAGAAGAATTCCGTACAGTTGTGACTGAAATAGAAAATAGAGTCAACAACAGACCTCTAACTTATGTTACCGATGATCTGGACAATTTAGAAGTGTTAAGTCCTTCTCATTTACTCCATGGCAGAAGGCTCGAACCTGTTCCTCCCATGAATGATAAAAAATCATAGAGGATCCTACTTATTTCGAACCTGAGCAACTCAGACGTAAATTCAAACACCTTAATAAAGTGATTGAACGTTGGGAGAAAATTTGGCGAGAAGACTATCTCACCTCATTGAGAGAACACTTCTATGGAGCTGGTGTTCCTGAAAATCATAAGTCCTTAAGACCTGGTGACATAGTGATTATTGACAATGATGGTCCGAGGTCCCAATGGCCACTTGGAAAAATTGTGACCATATATCCTGATGCAAATGGAATCATCAGGACAGTTGATGTTTCAAGCAAAGGTGTAGTGAATAAGCGGACAATAAATAAACTAGGGCCGTTAGAATTATACAGTGTTGAAAATAAAATTAGTGATTCTCCAGAAACCACACAGACTAAAGCTGTTCAGGAAAGACAAGCAGCAGTGGTGGCGAGTGAGAAAATTAAATTAATGTTAAGTGATGAATAGTTCACCTGCAGCGAACCTCTACCGCCCACGAGTGTGGAGAAATTTTCTCCAGGAGGGGGTATCAGCCCCCTTTAGCCCCCTTCAGCCCCCTTCAGCCCTTTCAGCCCTGAGGGGCCCAGCCCTCTCAGAAGGGATAAGCATCTTGTTTACTGCTACAGCGAGTAATTGATCCCAGATGCAGTACCAGTATGCGACGTGTGGTCAAGCGACCGCCGCTCCGTGCAAGACTCCAGTGTTGCAAAGTGTAGTTTAATAAAAGACAGTCCATCTCTTACCTTAGCAGGACAATTAAGGAAAATCCTGCTCCCACTTTATTACCATGGTAAAGATAGTGTACATTGTTGTCTATGCTTAAGACAGCAAGAATCAAACATTCTGCTTCACTTCATGGAGGAAGTGGCAAGGAAGAAAAAGTACTAGGTCAGCTTTTCCTTTATGTGCGAGGGGCAGTGACGGTGTGGGGCGTTGTGGCGTCTTTAGATTAATTTTGACTCTACTGAGAGTCACACTGACGCCAGGATAACCAACAAAGAACACTGATCTGTGCGTTAGTGTGAACAAAGTGTCTCAAAAATTACAATAAACACTTACAGAGAAGTGTGATCAGTTTCTTCAGTGATAAGATTGTGAACAATAAAGACAAATCTTGTCGAACATAGTTTTACCAGTGTCGATTCCTAGACTATGA
>NW_026507564.1:5000-10000 GCF_026875155.1 Cherax quadricarinatus
AAACGGTCAGATTGACGGAAAGCAACGAAATCTCTGGCGGGGTGGGGGTGGGGGGAAATGGAAAGGAAACCAGTGAATGACGGACTACGTGGTGGATCGGGAGAACACTGAGGAGACCGAGGAAGACACAGTGATGGAGGTTAGCCTGCGATCCAGAGGGATGGAGAGATCCAGAGCTTATATCGTTTAAGTCACTGTCCGTTGATTCACCAGCTGGTTGTTGCCAACAAGGGTCTTCTCCAGATGGGTGACCCGTTCAGGCTTTTCCTGTTGCGAGTGTCGAATCGCGTTTCCTGGGTCTTCAAAACATGAGGTCAAATCTGATCGGGAACGCGAGGGTCTTTTCGAACACGTTAGAGTTCTTGGAGGCCAGCAGTGAAGGCTTACTCTGGGTTGGGAGGCACGGTGGTTTGGTGCCTCAGCGCCCAGGACAGAAGGTTTTAAATCAGACATGCGCGTGCAACAATTCGGGCGACGGATGGTCATGTTGCTGCATGAGTGAACACAATTACCTTTAGGGAGAAGTAAGCAACAAGCAGGTAATCTGTTCTAAGGGCGTTACAGTTCAAGCGTAGATACATGGGATTTGCCCAGAAGGATAGATTATTAGAGCGCACAAGACCCGGCACGACGCAGTACGCTCTTCTTCCTCCAGAATGAGGTAATGAGGTGCTCCACTCCTCAGTGATATAGCGGAGTGGTTAGAGGACACCAAGAATAATACGGAAGACCACATTTGAAAAAACCCATCGATGTCAAAAACATGAGAGGGGTGTGGAAAAATCACGGACGACCTATTTAAAGGAGGGTAGACCCCGAACTACACAGGGGTAGGAATAAAGGGAAGATGAGGAGAAAAGGAAGGAATGGGGAAGGGGGGAGACGGAGGGGAAAGAAGGAGGGAGGAAAAGGGAGGGAGGACGAAGGAGGGAAGGAAAGGAAAAGAAGAATGGAATGACAAAAAACACACACATTTACACCTGTTCCTCATCGACTGGGTGACTAATAAACGTGCTGGAGTATCTTCACCTGGCTTACTCGATGACCTCAGAAAATTTTTTGTATGGCATCTCTTGCCTTCTGCCCTCTGAGGAAAGTTGATTTAAATTTTTTGATATATAAATCACGTTGGAGCAAAAAATCCAATCAAGAGTATTAAGGCCATTGTCAAAAATGACCATTTCTGTTTATATTTTTTTTATGTTAGCGGATAGAAAAAAAATGCTTTAGAAATGCAGACACTTTATTTATAGACTTTTGGAACCCAAGAGAAGTGAGAACTTATTTTTTATTTCCGCAACGTTTCGTCATTGGCGTAATTTATAGCTATATAAATAATAATAAAGCGCTCAAAAGTTGAAGGCGTCGTTGACCATGCCTAAGAGTACGGTATATTTTATTCCGCGTATGTCACACACCCACCACTATTAGGATGCCTCCCGACTAGCGAACCACGGTAGTAAAGGAGTACATTTTGAGTGGGGGCCCCTCTCATTTTTATGCTAGCTCCTTGGTTTTTAACCAAGTCAACCCAATAAGGGGGAGGCAGGGGGAAGCCAGCCAGAGTTGTTGAAGTGATGTTGGTACACTCGTGAGGTGAAAATATGAGATCCGTTTGTCAGACGTACCTCCAAAGTTTCTGGTCAACCAAGACGGTTTCTTCACAGTTTTTCGCTTGCTTGCTTTTCCTTTCTGTGCATATTTCCTCGGTATATTATTTGTACATATTATTGCTTGCTGTTGGTGATGGAAAGGAAAAAATTTTGGAAGTATTTACTCTCTCTGTTGCCTTTTGCTCGGGTCCTTGTTTCTTGGTTAGGTGCTACAGCCAGGGTCTGTTGCGCATGCCAGGTCGTTGTGCAGGCCAGGTCTGTTTTGTGTGCAGGCCACTGCACTACACCTTTGTCTGTTGTCCCCGCTCATCCGTAATATGGAAGTAAACAAGCGACTTACCAGTCTTGGGAACTATGCAGTATCGCTCACAGCAGTGTCTCTTCCACCACAGCAGTGTCTCATTCCACAGCCGTGTCTCTTCCCAGCGTGTCTCTTCCCACAGCAGTGTCTCCTCCCACAGGACATGGGTCTCCAAGATATAAATTTTGCTTTTGTCTGAGCCCGTCCCTTCACATGCTCAAGGTGTTTACATATTTACACTCGACCCCCCCCCTCCCATAACGTTGTGGCACTGACGCCGCTGTGCTGCAGCACACACATCAGAACAACTACCCGTGTGTTTGCCTTACCCTCTTTTTGCCCAAGGTTTACCATTATTTAAACCTATTTTATTGTGGGTTGTGAGGTGGGCCCTACTGTATCTAAACCCGTTTTCGTTGGATTTAGTTTTCGCCTATATTTGTATATAACCCAAGGATGGATAGCTTCGATTTATACATCCCCTCACTTCGCCCCTTAAACAAGGGGCCAAAACGTTGTCAATAAATTATCCTTAGAGGTGGCCTGAACTTTTTGTGTGATAAATGGTTTAGAAAAAACCTAAAGGTGGAAGGGATGAATGAAAATATTTAGGAATCTTTATGTAGGAAAGTTTCGCCCACACCAGTGGCTTCTTCAGTCCAATTGCAAAGAAAGAACGGTTTGGTTTGGACCATGAAGCTGTAGAAGGAAAAGAGAAGGAGGAAGTTTGAGGTTAATCAGTCCCCCAGCCTGAGTCGATTGTGTTGTTCGGTCTATCATCTTAAAGCAACGACAACATATGCTCGGAAAGAAGCCATTTGTGTGGGCGCGAAAACGATTACTAAATAAAGATCCTAAAACAAACGTGCATCAAATCTTTTTGTGACTCGATAAAAAAAAAAAAAAAAAAAAAAAAAAAAAAAAAAAAAAAAAAAAAAACAAAATAAAAAAAAAAAAAAAAAAAAAAAAAAAAAAAAAAAAAAAAAAAAAAAAAAAAAAAAAAAAAAAGAAAAAAAAAAAATATAAAAAAAAATAAAAAAAAAAAAAAAAAAAAAAAAAAAAAAAAAAAAAAAAAACAAAAAAAAAAAAAAAAAAAAAAAAACTCAAAAATAAAAAGAAAAAAAAAATAAAAAATAAAAAAAAGCCCACTGTATGGGCGAAACGTTGTCAATAACGGATGGCATATTGTGCAGTTATCTGGTTCTCCGCTTCTGTTTTCCATTCAGGCCACGCGTAGGAAACTCTCCCACCGACGCTGCTGTAAATAAATCCTCAGAGACCAAGATTATCAGAAGAAAGGAATAATTTTTTTACCCAGTAAACGATTGTTTTTTTTTTTTAAGGAGGACAATTTATGACCTCAACGAATTGCAGAAAAACGGGTTTCGTTTCTCAGAAAAAAAAAGTTCCTTTGAGGAAAAAAGGAGGTTTTTATTGTGGGCTTCAGAGGTGAGAGATTTATGTTTTACAAGAAGTTAGAGTGAGATGATGTGGATTTTTTAGAGGAGGTATGTTGAAACAGAGACTAATTTAGTGGTTAAACACTTGTGTGTGTGTCTACCCGTCTCTCTCTTTTATCTCTTCATTTGTATTATTTTTACTGTTTACAGTCACCAGCTTACGTTCCTCGTGGGGTCGTAGAGCGAGATGGGGGATAGTACACCTCTCACCTAACTCACACTCACTCACACACACACACAAACACTATACAAACACAGAAACACATACCACATATTTTTTGACCACACAACACAGACACACCAACACTACACACACACACACACACACACCATACAACACACCCACCACATACACATACATACACACACACACATACACACCCACACGCACACACACACACACAACACCACACACACACACACACAACACACACACACACACACACACATGGCAACACACACACATACACATACATACACACACACACAAACATGCACACACACACACACACCACACACACACACCACCACACACACACCACACACACACCACCCACCCAAACATAACACACACACTCACCACACACACACACACCCCCCAATGCACACACACATCCACATACATAACTAACAACCACACACACACTCACAACACACCACACATTACACACACACACACACACACACACCACACACACACACACACTTGTTGGGTAGGGTTGTTCATGACCGTTTTGTCAGTGTTAGTGACAACGTCACAGTGTGTTTCTGTTGAACAACCTACAAGTGATAAACCATTTTTTTGTTGTCCCCTCCTTGAGTTAGAAAAAAAAATAAATAAAGTTTTTTTTTAAGGCCCAGAAGGAGGAAAGCCTTTGGAAAAATTATACAACAAAATTTCAAAGTGCCAGTTCGTTGTGAGGCCAAGTGGGCACCTGTTGCGCCACATTGTTACATATATTATACAAGTACCAAGCGAGTGACCTAAAGAGGAAAAAGACCACCAAATAGAATTAATGAAGAGGGGGTGGTTAACGACAAAAATGTGTTTGTATTCACACTGCCGTGAACAAGCTAGCCAGGAAGGGGGATATATATATGTATACATAACATCTATATAAGCAGAGGTCGGTTTGGCAGCAGTAGGCCTGAGGAGTAGGTCACCGCCATAAAGGTCTGGGGTGTCAGCACAAAATAATAGGGTGGGAGGTACTTACCAAAGTGAAGTGAAAAAAAAATTATAAAAGTAGCAAATACAAGTGATAAGTTTGGTTAAATGTGGACTCAAAAAGGGCAGAGATAAGTATTAGGAAGAAAGTCAGAGGCGGAGGACAAGGGCGAGGTTGTCCGGTCATCGTACAACGAGCATTTTCGTACAGCGAGCATCGTACATCGGAATCTGGTGGGACGACCCTCTGAGAGTAGAGTAACGTACAAATCTCACTTGTCTGTGGTGGCGGGAAGTGCTGTGGGTAGAAACGGCCCGGCGGACACGGTAAGCTGGCTATCTTTAACCCTGTCCAGGGCGATTATCTACACAAAACACCGAGCAGTAGTAGGAAGATTAAAAATTTGTAGGAGCAGAAGGACTAATGGCGACTACAGCCCTGTCAACAGTTTCGAGAG
>NW_026507564.1:15000-25057 GCF_026875155.1 Cherax quadricarinatus
GGGGTCCCTAAAAACATGGAGAGCAAAGCTGATGGATGTGGTACTTGAGAACCTCATGCATCAACATGTCAGGGACACACCGAGAGAGAGGGGAGGTTGAGCCAGCAAGACTGGCTCTTGGTTCACCCTGAGAAGTTCAGACATCGAGGGACATCACTTACGAGTGGCCCTTGGAGCTAGCGATCATGTGTTCTGAGTTTTGACTATATAGTAGAGTTACAAGTGGAGAAGGTAACAGGACACAAAAAAAAAAACAACGTGAAGGGGAGGCCAAACTTAAAAGGGGGGACTACACAGGTATGAGAAACTTCCTGCCAGGAGGTTCAGTGGGACAGAGAAATGGTAGGAAAATCAGTAAACGAGATGATGGAATATGTGGCAACAAGTTGAAGGAGGCAGAGGAAAGTTTTGTTCCAAGGGAAACAGAAATAATAGGAAGACCAGAGAGTCTTGGTTTACCGCGGTGTAGGGAGGAAAAAGCTAAGTGCAACAGGAATGGAAAAGGTCAGGAGCATAGGACCCAGGAAAACACGGAGATTCGTAGAAGGCCAGAAAACGAGTATGCGCAGATATGGAGGGGCCCAGGGAGACAGTATGAAAAAACGACATAGATCTGAAAGTCAAAACTGACCCGAAACTGCTGTATAGCCACATTAGGAAGAAGACAACAGTCAAGGACCGGTGATAAGGTGAGGAAAGAAGTGGGGAACTCACAAGAAACGATCAAGAGGTCTTGTGAGGAGCTCAAACACGAGATTTAAGGAAGTTTTCAGTAGAGACAGGATGGATCTCTGGTGGGGGGGACAGGACAGATGGGGGACCACCAAACACGGAATAACCAACACGTGTTGACGACATACATACCAGATGAGGAGGAGGTGAAGAAACTGCTACTGGACATCGATACCTCTAAGGCAATGGGACCGGACAACATCTCTCCATGGGTCCTTAGAGAGGGAAGCCAGGATATGTTGTGCGTACACTTACCACAATCTTCAACACAATCCTGGAAAAACTGGGCAAAAATACCTGAGGGTATGGAAGACAGCAAATGTAGTTCCCAGTTTCAAAAAAGGCGACAGAAAAGAGGCACTAAAACTATAGACCCTGTTGTCATTGACGGTGTATAGTATTGCAAAATTTATGGAGAAGATTTATAGGCGGAGAGTGGTGGACACCTGAACGTGTGAACAGGAGTATAAAATGCAACCAGCACGGATTCCACGGAGGCAAATCCTGTGTTCACAAACCTTCTGGAGTTTTCTGATAAAAATAACAGAAGTAGACAAGAGAGAGAGGGGCGGGTTGATTGCATCTTCTTGGGACTGCAAGAAGGCCTTTTGGACACGTTCATCACAAGAGATTAGTGCGAAGTAGAGCATCAGGCGCATAATAACAGGAAGGGCACTGCAATGGATCAGAGAATACCTGACAGGAGGGCAACAACGAGTCATGGTTACGTAATGATGTTATCACAGTGGGCACCTGTGACGAGCGGGAGGTCCCACTGGGGTCGTTCCAAGGACAGTGTATTTTTGGTATAATGTTGAACGACTCTGACGGAAGGGTTAGACTCAGAAGTGTCCCTGTTTGCAGATGATGTGAAGTTAATGAGGAGAATTAATTCTGATGAGGACCAGGCCGGACTTCAAAGAGACCTGGACAGAGGGACACCTGGTCAAAGCAAATGGCTTCTCGAATTTAAATCATGCAAATGCAAGTATTGAAGATAGGGGAAGGGGCACAGAAGACCACAGACGCGTTATGGTAGGTGGCAAAGACTGCAAACCTCCACTCAAGGAGAAAAGATCTTGGGGTGAGTATAACACGAGCATGTCTCGGAAGCACACCATCAATCAGATAACTGCTGCAGCATATGGGCCGCCTGGCAAACCGGAGAACAGCATTCGACACCTTAGTAAGGAATCATTCAAGACACTGTAACACCGTGTATGTCAGGGCCCATCTGGCGTATGCAGAAACACTGTTTGGAACCGACTTGATAAAAAAAAGGGGGGCCCCCCCAACAACGTCAAGCGAAACTAGAGAAAGTACAAAGGTTTGCCAACAAGGTTAGTTCAGAGCTAAGGGGAAAGTTCTATGAAGAACGATTAAGGGGAACTCGGCCTGCGACACTGGAGGACAGGAGGGTCAGGGGAGCATGATAACGACATATAAAATACTGCGTGGAAATAGACAAGGTGGCAAGGACAGGGATGTTCGGGGGGGGAACAGAAACAGAGGCCACAATTGGAAGTGAAGAACAAATGATGTCAGAGGAGATAGTAGGAAGTAATTTCTCTGTAATAGAGTTGTAAGCAGTGAATAGCCTAGATAATGACGTAGGTGGAGGCAGGAACCATACACAGTTTTAAGACGAGGTTGATTAAAGCTATGTAGCGGGGAGAGAGAGGGTCTAGTAGCAACGGTGAAGAGGCGGGGCCAGGAGCTAGGACCTGGACCCCTGCTCAACCAAAAATAGGTGGCACAAATAGGTGCGCACACACAACATTACACACACCCATACACACAACTACACACACACACACACAACACACACCACACACCCCACACACACACACACACACACACACACAATACACACACACATACCCACACACCATTACACACACACACACACACACACACACACAACACAACACCATACACACACACACACACACACACACACACAACCCCACACACACACACATAACACACACACATAAACACCCTTAAACACATACACACACACAACACACATACACACACACACATACAACACATACACACACAACATACACACACACCATACACACACACATACACAACACATAACACACACACACACCACACACACACCATACACACACCACACATACAACACACACGTACACACACACTACACACACACCCATACCCACAACACACCTACACAACATACACACAACTCAACACACACACACACACACACACATTACACACACACATACAACACACATACACACACACACATACCAACACACATTACACCACACCACAACACACACACACACACACACACACACACACAACACAACACACCACATACACCACACACACACAACACACAACACCTGTTCTTCAAGAACAGTCGGCCTGGCTGTCCTACCCTGCATATGCTACAAATTCGTTGTTTGCAGAAGAAATGAATATTAAGGAGATTAAACGGCACTATCATCACTCCTTTATGTATGGTCATTGAAAGTAGAACAGTTAGTGTGTAGAATGCCTATAGTTTGGATTAAGAGTGTAGTAACCACAGGTGCAGTCCTGTGAGTGCGGGGTCCTCTGGAGTAAGACACAAGTCGCAGTTGTGTAGTTATCATTATGTTGAGACGTTTCGCCTGTTTCAGCAAGCTATTTCAGTCAAAATGTAGAGGACTAGTAGACTTGCTGCAGTGTCTCCTCAGTCCATATATATATATATATATTTATTATATATAATATGCGTGCCGAATATGTAAAACTGGTCAATTAGCAAGGACTCATTTAAAATTAGTCCTGACTAAAACTTTCTCTTATACGCTTAAATATATATTTTTTTTTCATTACTTTTAATGTTGAAATTGTAATTTTGACACCAAAGAATCTTAGAAAACTTACCTAACCTTATATTACAGAGCAATTTTATTTTAGCCTAACCCAACCTGAATATATTTAGATTTGTTTACAGTAATGTTAATACTAACAAAAACAGTGAAATATAATTTTTCGTTAGGTTCAGAATGAATGTTGGCGAAATTATTGCATACACAATTTTTCACTTGTCCTGTATGACAAGATGAACCTTGCTATTTAAGCAAGAGCGCAAGTTCTGCCAATTCGGCACGACATTATCAGATATATATTATATATTTATATATATTTATAGATATATATATATATATATTATAAATATATATATATATATATATAAATATCTTATATATATATATTATATAAATATATATATGTATATATATATAAATATATATATATATCTATATATATATATATATATTATATAATATAATATGTGTGTGTGTGTGTGTGTGTGCTCACTATTTGTACTCACCTAGTTGAGGTTTGAAGGGGTCGAGTACAGCTCCTGGCCCATGGCCTCTCACTGGTCGCTACTAGGGCACTCTCCCAGAACCGTGAGATTTATCTTACCTCTGCTTAAAGCTATGTATGGATCCTGCTCCACTATCATCGCTCCAAACTATTCCACTTCCTGACTACTCTGTGGCTGAGAAATACTCCCTAACATCCCTGTGATGCATCTTTGTCTTCAACTTCCAAACTGATGTCCCCTGTTACTTTGTCCATCTCTGGACACATTCTGTCTTTGTCCAATTAGTCAATTATCTCAGTTATTTTGTATTTGTCCTACGATATCATGTCCCCCTGATCTCTCCTGTTCCTCCAGGGTCGTCAGGTTTGATTTCCTTAACCTCTCCTCGTAGTAATACCCTTAGCTCTGAGGATTAGACTTGTTGCAAACCTTTGCACTTTCTATAGTTCTTTACGTGCTTGGCTAGGTGTGGGTTCCAAACTGGTGCCGCATACACCAATATGGGCCTAACGTACCGGTTGTACAGGTCCTGAACGATCCTTCTTAAGATGTCGGCATGCTGTTCTGAGGTTTGCTAGGCGCCCATATGCTGAGCAGTTATTTGGTTGAAGTGGCGCTTCCAGGGAGACAATGTGCCTGGTGTTATATCACATCATAGATCTTTTTCCTTGGGTGAGGTCCTGTAGTCTGGGCCCCTAGACTATACTCCGTCTGCGTCTCCTTTGCCCTTACAATCTTCATGACTGCACTTCGGTGGGTTGGAAACTCCAGGAACAATTGCTGGACAGGTCTGCAGCCTGTCCAGATCCTTTGTGTTCTGCCTGGCTCTTCGATCGAATGATTCTTTTCATCAACTTCACGTCATCTGCAAACAGGGACACTTCGGAGTCTATCCTTCCGTTCATGTCGGTCACAAATATCAGAAACAGCAAGGCCTTGGACTGACCATGTGTGTGTGTGTGTCGTGTGTGTGTGTGTGTGTGTGTGTGTGTGTGTGTGGTTGTGTGTGTGTGAGTGTGTGTGTGTGTGTGTGTGTACTCAACCTAATTTGTGGTTGCAAGAGTCGGAGACTCAGCTCCTGGCCCCGGCTTCTTCACGGATCCTACTAGGTCCTCTTCTCTCTCTGATCCCTTAGCTTTGTCATACCTGTCTTAAAGCTATGTATGGCTCCTGCCTCCATACATTACATGCTAAACTTCCAATTCTAACCAACTTTATGAATGAAAGGAACTTTCCTAAAAAAACCTTTGACTCATCTGAGTCTTCAGCTTCCAATTGTGACCCTCTGTTTCAGGCGTCATCTCTGGAACATCTTGTCTCTGTCCACCTTATCTATTTCACGCGTATATAGTATGTCATTATCATGTCCCCCTGACCCTCCTATCCGCAGTGCGTCAGAACGATTCCCTCAACCTTTCTTCGTAGGGGACATTCCCTGAAGGCGCTCGCGAGCGGCGCGCGCGTGTGTGTGTGTGATGTGTGTGTGTGTGTATACTCACCTAATTGTACTCGGCAATTGTGGTATGCAGGGCAGTCGAGACTTAGCTCCTGGCTTCCGCCTCCTCACAGATCACTACTGTGTGTGTGAGTTTTGTGTGGTGACCAGACGTAGAGGGTCAGTGCTAGTAGTTGCAGTAGGGAATTAGTGCAACCATCATTGTTGCATGGAGGCTGGCAAACAGGACTTTATTCTAGCAGCACTATTATGTGGGTAGTAGTGACCTTATTCTCATCTGTAGGAGGATAGTAGTGACCCCAGACTCATCTATGGGTGGGTAGGGACCCCTTACTCTCCTATGGGGATGGTAGCGACCCATACTCATTCCTATGGGAGGTTGTGACCCCATATCATCCCGTTCGCACGAATACATCCAAGTTAGATGTTCTCGCCCGTCACCCACTCTGGTCACTTGTAGGATTTGGTCTTTCTCATGAAGTGCCTTGCGATGAAGGATTTTTTAATCAGTTACAAAGAGTCTTAAGCCCCAAGACACGCACCTAAAGTGCTGGAATGTGAAATATAGTCATCATTCCGCTCGGGAATGGATTAGCATATGGAAATATTTACCTTGAATAATGTTGATTTTCTACCCATCTCCCGCATCAGCTGAGGCCGCCAGGTCTTAGTTCCTCTGGAACTCAAAATAGCGAGCGGTTGACCGTTCTGGACGCCCCCCCCCCCCCCCACCCTTCTAAAAGAAACAAGGAATGATCGAAGGAACAGAGTTTAAGAGATTAGACAGGAAGTATTCCCAAAGAGTCTCTGAATTTTTGTCAGTACGGAGTACAAACGGTCAGATTGACGGAAAGCAACGAAATCTCTGGCGGGGTGGGGGTGGGGGGAAATGGAAAGGAAACCAGTGAATGACGGACTACGTGGTGGATCGGGAGAACACTGAGGAGACCGAGGAAGACACAGTGATGGAGGTTAGCCTGCGATCCAGAGGGATGGAGAGATCCAGAGCTTATATCGTTTAAGTCACTGTCCGTTGATTCACCAGCTGGTTGTTGCCAACAAGGGTCTTCTCCAGATGGGTGACCCGTTCAGGCTTTTCCTGTTGCGAGTGTCGAATCGCGTTTCCTGGGTCTTCAAAACATGAGGTCAAATCTGATCGGGAACGCGAGGGTCTTTTCGAACACGTTAGAGTTCTTGGAGGCCAGCAGTGAAGGCTTACTCTGGGTTGGGATACAACTCCAGGCCAGGCGTAAGCCACTGGGCCAGTGGTTACAATAAGATTCACCCAATAGGTATAGGGAATTAGATAATTATTATTATTATTGTTTTATTTATTATTTTTTATTAAACAATAATAATAATAAAAAATAAAAAATAATAATAATAAAATAATAATAATAATAATAATAAAAATAATAAAAATAATAATAAAATAAAATAACAATAAAACTTTAATAATATCTTAAACTTGTACAAGTACATGGTATACAAGCCTATCTGACATGGAAGACATACTTCTATATACAAAGTCCTTTTTATGAAGAGCATTTCGGGCAAATCAAGTTATTTTGTCCAGGATGCGACCCACACATGGACATGGGCATGAGGTGTTTATGGAAACACGTCTTAATGTTTTCCAGCCGTACCGGGAACCGATCCCTGGACCTCAGCGGTCGAGCTACGGGACTACATGTACGTAGGGAAGGTGAGCCCTAACTACACGGCGCCTACGATGACTGTAGAAACAGACTTAGGGAGCGTTGTCATTGTTGTCAACGGCACTACACCTGTTGAAACTCGGTCACTGTTTCGGGAATCAACGGCGGGACACTTCTTGGACAAGACTCTTGTCGGGACTTGCTTCCTGGTGAATATGTTGCTATCGTCATTATCGTGTCTCAGTTTCACAGTGATCAGAGCTTGGAAATGAACACACACCATGATTGAGGGACTGATCACCTCAGACTTTAAAGACTGACGACGTGGCCACCTCAAACTTCTTCTTAAAGACTGCGGGACTGATTACCTTATATTCACATCTCCACCAATTTGCTGACTCCTCTGTACGTCACGTGCTGAGTAGGCGAAACATCTCGACTGTGAAGATACTAAAGCTGCACGTTTCGTTCATCTACTTGTGGGTAATATACACCATGCTGACGTAGCTGTCCTGGTGAGTGTTACTTGCTAGTCATGAGCTCTTCATCCTTGGAAGTGGAGCTGCCCTCCATTTCCTGTATCAAACCTGCTTGCCTCCCTACGTTTACCGCCTCCCAAAAATAATAATATAATAATAATATTAATAATAATAATAATAATAATAATAATAATAATAATAATAATATAATAATAATAATAATAATAATAATAATATAATAATAATAATAATAATAATAATAATAATAGTAATAATAATAATAATAATAATATTAATAATAATAATAATAATAATAATAATATAATAATAATAATATAATAATAAATAATATAATAATAATATAATAATAATAATAATAATATTAATAATAATAATAATAATAATAATAATAATAATAATAATTATATAATAATAATAATAATAATAATAATAATAATAATAATAATAATAATAATAATTAATAATAATAATAATATAATAATAAAACAATAACAATAATAATAATATATAATAATAATAATATAATATAATAATAATAATAATAATATATAAGTATTAGTAGTAGTAGTGTTAGTAGTGATAGTAGCAGTAGTAGTAGTAGTAGTAGTAGTGGTGATAGTAGTAGTAGTGGTAGTAGTAGTAGTAGTAGTAGTAGTGGTGATAGTAGTAGTAGTGGTGGTAGTAATAGTAGTAGTAGTGGTAGTAGTAGTAGTAGTAGTAGTAGTAGTAGTGGTAGTAGTAGTAGTAGTAGTAGTAGTAGTGGGTGGGAGTAGTAGTAGTAGTAGTAGTGGTGGTAGTAGTAGTAGTAGTAGTAGTAGAGGGTGGTAGTAGTAGTAGTGGTGGTAGTAGTAGTAGTAGTAGTAGTGCTGGTAGTAGTAGTAGTAGTAGTAGTGGTGGTAGTAGTAGTAGTAGTAGTAGTAGTAGTAGTAATAGTGGTGGTGGTGGTGGTGGTGGTGGTGGTGGTGGTGGTAGTAATAGTAGTGGTGGTGGTGGTCGTACGAGTGGTGGTAGTAGTAGTAGTGGTGGTGGCGGTGGTGGTGGTGGTTTGTAGTAGTAGTTGTGGTAGTAGTAGTAGTGGTAGTAGTAGTAGTAGTAGTAATAGTAGTGGTGGTGGTAGTAGTAGTGGTAGTAGGAGTAGTAGTAGCAGCAGTAATAGTAGTAGTAGTGTGTGGTGGTGGTGGTAGTAGTAGTTGTGGTATTAGTAGTTTGTAGTAGTAGTTAGTAGTAGTAATTAGTAAGTGTAGTAAGTAGCAGTGATAGTAGTAGTGTAGTAGTAATAGTAGTAGTAGAGTGGTGGTGGTGGTAGTAGTAGTAGTAGTGGTAGTAGTAGTTAGTAGTAGTAAAAGTAGTAGTAGTAGTGGTGGTGGTGGTGGTAGTAGTAGTGGTGGTGGTAGTAGTAGTGCTGGTGGTAGTAGTAGTGCTGGTGGTAGTAGTAGTGGTGGTAGTAGTAGTGCTGGTGGTAGTAGTAGTGGTGGTAGTAGTAGTGCTGGTGGTAGTAGTAGTGCTGGTGGTAGTAGTAGTAGTGCTGGTGGTAGTAGTAGTGCTGGTGGTAGTAGTAGTGCTGGTGGTAGTAGTAGTGCTGGTGGTAGTAGTAGTGGTGGTAGTAGTAGTGCTGGTGGTAGTAGTAGTGCTGGCGGTGGTAGTAGAAGTGGTGGTAGTAGTAGTGGTGGTAGTAGTAGTGCTGATGGTAGTAGTAGTGGTGGTAGTAGCAGTGCTGGTGGCAGGGAGTAGTGCTGGTGGTAGTAGTAGTGGTGGTAGTAGTAGTGCTGCTGGTAGTTAGTAGTGCTGGTGGTAGTAGTAGTGGTGGTAGTAGCAGTGCTGGTGGTAGTAGTAGTGCTGGTGGTAGTAGTAGTGGTGGTAGTAGTAGTGCTGCTGGTAGTAGTAGTGCTGGTGGTAGTAGTAGTGGTGGTAGTAGTAGTGCTGGTGGTAGTAGTAGTGCTGGGTGGTAGTAGTAGTGGTGGTAGTAGTAGTGCTGGTGGTAGTAGTAGTGCTGGTGGTAGTAGTAGTGCTGGTGGTAGTAGTGCTGGTGGTAGTAGTAGTGCTGGTGGTAGTAGTAGTGGTGGTGGTAGTAGTAGTACTGGTGGTAGTAGTAGTATGGTGGTAGGGAGTAGTATGGTGGTAGTAGTAGTGCTGGTGGTAGTAGTAGTACTGGTGGTAGTAGTAGTACTGGTGGTAGTAGTACTGGTGGTAGTAGTAGTACTGGTGGTAGTAGTGTGCTGGTGGTAGTAGTAGTGTGGTGGTAGTGTAGTACTGGTGGTAGTAGTAGTACTGGTGGTAGTAGTAGTTTTGGTGGTGTAGTAGTACTGGTGGTTTGTATAGTGCTGGTGGTGTAGTAGTATGGGTGGTC
>NW_026507565.1:0-22614 GCF_026875155.1 Cherax quadricarinatus
GAAACCCCCTCCCACACATGACACTGCTACACTACTGCCACACATAACACTGATACACTACTGCCTCACATAACACTGCTACACTACTGCCTCACATGACACTGCTACACTACTGCCTCACATGACACTGCTTACCACTACTGCCACACATAAACACTGCTACACTACTGCCTCACATAACACTGCTACACTACTGCCTCACATGACACTGCTACACTACTGCCACACATAACACTGCTACACTACTGCCACACATGACACTGCTACACTACTGCCTCACATGATATAACGGCGCTTGTTTTGGTATTCTGGTAGCGGGGTGTGAATGATATTCTTCTTCGGAGGCTTCTTACTTTATTGATAACTAGTGTTGGGTTACACAGGCTTGTGTGTTTGTGCCCATGGCCCGGGCAGGGCCATGCCCACGAGAGAGAGCTGGGAGGCCTTGTGTCTTTATGCCAGGCCGCTGTGTGAGTGAGAGCGAGGCAAGTCTGGGCATACTGAAGTGGCAAGGCCTAGGTGGCAGCACCAGCATAGCGCGAAATATGAACTAAGCTGGCAGACAGCATGGGCTGTCTGTGCCAGACAGTACAGGGCTTGTTTTACATACGCTCGGCCACCTACCGCGCGTCGTCCCGACGCGACAATACTGGTAGTAAAAGAAACTCGGTCTCTCTCTCGTAGGAACAGGGCACAGAACACAAAATAAAACATATATACATATGGACATGGAAAAAAAAACTTCCTACAGGGAGGGAAGAAAAAAACATGTGGGGTGTGCTAAACATCGTGGTCAAAGGGAGTGAGCATCGAAGTGCATCACAGCATGCCTTCCTGCGTCTGGACAGATACTGCAACACGGGAGACATCGCTGCGGCTGAGCTGTGACGTAACAGGGTACAGTCTCTGGAACGGTGAAGCAGTCATCGTAGGAGTCGCTGCAGGTTTTCACTCAACCTGGGGCACGACATGCTGGTGCCCTCGAGTGAGGCGTCGACAAAACTCGGCAACTGGGCAGGACTTCTGGCAAGCGACTCAGGACACTTCTCGACTGGTACTGTCGCTGGGCTGTCACTGCCGGCCGAGCGTGGACGCGAGTCGTGGCAGAGACGACTGGGCGAAACATCTGGGAGTCGTAACATCATACACCAGACTGCAGTGAGAGAGCTAGCAGTCAAAGTGACATCTTTGTGCAGGCTGCTCACTGAAGCTTGTGACACGAGGCTGACACAGTGTGTCATTCTCTCAACAGTTGGAGTTATAGCAGAGGTTAGCCTAAGCGTCCCCAGACTTGTTTCTCTACATATAACTGCACTCTGACGGTCTGGAGGTGAAGTGAAACAAATCTCGATGGGAATCGTAGCAGGTACGATTCTGCAGAACAACAAGAGCGACGAGCATAAAAGCTTTCTGTACAAGGGAGCTCATACGCTCAGGGCTGAGAAATCAGCTGTCAAACACTGGTCACGCGGGTGACTTAGCACAGTGGGGCAACTCAAGGGTCTGACCACAGACCTCACTGGACACACGGAAAACTTACAAAACACACCGCTGTACATACGGTACAACATGGCTTAACTAGCAAAAGATGCTTTTCTGTGCACAAAACTGACACTAAGACATATACTAAAATGTGAGAACACTAAGAGGAATTAATTAACACACGACATATATTTTCTCTCAATCTTCTCGACAATACTGAAATAATTACTGAACACTCGATGGTGACATCATGTGATGTCAGGCGTGATGTCGCGAGGTGACGTCAGCAGGGCTGTGACGTCAGCAGAGATCTCGAGGTGACGTCAGGGAGACATCATGAGGTGACGTCAGGCAGACATCGTGAGGTGACGTCAATGTGATGCAGGCAGCAGACCACAGCATGTGGCCTGGGACATCTGGTAACTCACGTGGCTTTGTAGGTCTACGTGACATCGCCTACACCCACGTGACGACGTGATCCACGTAGCTTCGAGTGGCCTCGGGCACTCGGATACACAGCACTGGCAATGAATTCATACGAAAAACAGCAGAAAACACAGCAGAGTAAGTGGGCAGTGGTGAGTGGTGTATGGTAGGCTGGTGGCGAGGAGCGTGCGTGAGTGTATGGCAGGGCGGGCATCTGGCCATTCCTCCTCCTCCTCCTCCACCCACAAACACGTGGAGAAGCTCACACTGGACGCAGAAATCACAACAAGACTCACCTCTGGCTTGCTGAAAGAGCTGTGCTGAGCTGAACAACAACAGCAACATACAAGTGACGCTGAACACGTGACTTGAGAAACAGCGTGGGACACTGTAGCGTGGAGTCACTGGGACGCCACGTACAATTCTCGAAGAAATTCGGCAAATTTCGGCTGGATCCTGCTTGTACCTGTGTCTGGATGCTCAAACGAGCAGACACGACATCAGGATAACTCGTTGAGAGATGGATGCTTCTTGTGTAGGGTGATGAAGTGAAGAAGACTTCATACCTCTTCCTCCCTCTCTCCAGGCAAACACAACTGCTGCAAGCACCGCTGTCACCATTTAAACTGGCTTGTTTGGTAGCTGGTAGCGGGTGTGAATGATATACGTCTTCGGAGGCTTCTTACTTTATTGATAACTAGTGTTGGGTTACACAGGCTTGTGTGTTTGTGCCCATGGCCCGTGCAGGGCCATGCCCACGAGAGAGAGCTGGGAGGCCTTGTGTCTTGATGCCAGGCCGCTGTGTGAGCGAGGCAAGTCTGGGCATACTGAAGTGGCAAGGCCTAGGTGGCAGCACCAGCATAGCGCGAAATATGAACTAAGCTGGCAGACAGCATGGGCTGTCTGTGCAGACAGTACAGGCTGTCTACAATGACACTGCTACACTACTGCCTCACATGACACTGCTACACTACTGCCACACATGACACTGCTACACTACTGCCTCACATAACACTGCTACACTACTGCCTCACATAACACTGCTACACTACTGCCTCACATGACACTGCTACACAACTGCCTCACATGAACTGCTACACTACTGCCACACATGACACTGCTAACACTACTGCCTCACATAACTCTGCTACACTACTGCCCACAACATGACACTTCTGCTACACACTCCTGCCACACATCACTGCTACACAACTGCCGACACAATACACTTGCTACACAACTGCCACACATAATACTGCAACACTAACTGCCACACATAACTACTGCTACACTACTGCCTCACATAACACTGCTACACTACTCCACTCATATACACATGCTACACTACTGCCACACACATGGCACTGCAACAACTACTGGCCTCACATGACAACTGTTTAACCGTATCACTTAATGAAATAGTTTTTCCATGCCCATGTAATTTAAAAAGAGGAAATTGGGATCTCGCTAACTCTCGCAAATCACGTGAGATTAAAACGTGAAACAGCGAGTTCAATTCGCCGTTTTATATCGCCATTGAATGCCTGCGCAACGATAGTTCTCTTTTTTATTTACATATTTTTGTAGTTTTTTTTTTTTTAACAAACAAGGACATACTTACTGGCAACCGATATCCCGTTATCTCTGAGAACAACAGTAGTACATCCAGCTTATCCTGCAATCCTGCTAACCTGTGAAAATCCGTACCCATGCCTGTTAGTGCCCAGTTCATGCCTGTGGAAATCCTTGAGAATTACCTGAACATCAAGTACTTAAGAGGAAAAAACTAGGTGTATAAATGACTAATTTCGATTCTTCCGTCTGTTTTAATATTCTTTATTTTAAATATAATAGAAAAAATAAAACTTTGGTGTGATAATTTATCTCTAGAGATTATGGAAATATTACCATATTATTCAAGGTAATACTAAACCAGGAAGGACCCAGTCACACGCTGGAAGAATAACCCCAGAAGGAAATAACTCAAATCCCTTGGACAAGAGCCAACCACCAGCATCAAAAAATCTTCCCTGCACAACTCTGAAAATTTTGTTACTGTCCTGTGAGAGCAAAGTTCTTTATCTTAATATGTTATTGAATTATAATTTCTCAGTTAACATACGTAATAAAAGACGTTGCTATTTAAGCCCCAAAAAAATTTTTTAACCCTATTCGGCACGGACATTATATTATATATATACTAAATTATATAAATATATATATATATATATATATTATATATATATAAAAATATATATACATATATAATTGTATAATTATATATATACATATATAATTATAATTAATATATAAATATATTATATATAATATAATATATATATATATATATATATATATATATATATAATTTATATATATATATATTATATATATATATATATATATTAACATCTGTGTTAAAGAGTGGAGATATTGTCTGTACGTTGGCATGGTGGATGTACTGTGTACGTGGCAGGTGGATGTACTATGTTACGTGGCATGGTGGATGTACTAGTGTGGTGTACGTGCATGGGTGGATGTACTAGTGTGTAACGTGCATGGTGGATTGTAATAGTGTGTGTACGTGGCATGGTGTAATGTACTAGTTTGTGTACGTGGCATGGTGGATGTACTAGTGTGAAGTACGTGGCAATGTTGATGTAACGTGGTGTGTACTGGCATGGTGGATGTACTCGAGTGTGTACGTGGCAATGGTGGATGCACTAGTGTGTGTACGATGGCATGGATGGTACTAGTGTGTGTACTTGGCATGGTGAAGTGCTAGTGTGTGCACGTGGCATGGTGGATGTTACTAGTAGTGTGTACATGGCATGGGTGGATGTACTAGTGTGATACCTGGCATGGGGATGTACTAGTGTATGTACGTGCACGGGATGTACTAGTGAGCTTACGTGGCATGGTGGATGTACTAGTGTGTGTACGTGGCATGGTGGAAGTACTAGTTGTGTGTACGTGAGCAATGGTGGAGTACTTGTGACGTGGCAGGTTGGATGTACTAGTGAGTACGTGGCATGGAGGATGTACTAGTGTGTGTACGTGGCAATGGTGGAAGAACTAGAGTTGTACGTGGCATGGTGGATACTACTAGTGTGTGTACGTGGCATGTGGATGTACTAGTTCTGTGTACGTGGCATGGTGGATGTACTAGAGTGAGGATACGTGGCATGTTGGATTAATAAGTGTGTAAGTGGCATGGTGGATTGTACTAGTCTGTGTATCGTGGCAATGGTGGATGCACTAGTGTGTGTTCGTGCATGGATGTAACTAGTGTTGTACGTGGCATGGTGGAATTACTGATGGTGTGAACTTGGTGGTGGATGTTACTAGTGTACGTGCATGGTGGATGTACTAGTGAGTATACCTGGCAAGGTGATGTACTAGTGTATTACGTGCATGGTGATGTACTCGTGTGCGTACGTGCATGGAGGATGTACTAGTGTTGTGACGTGGCATGGTGATGTTACTATGTGTGTACGTGGCATGGTGGGAAGAACTTGTGAAGTGGCATTGAGTGATGTACTAGTGTGTACGTAGGCATGGTGATGTACTATTGTGGTACTTGCAAGGTGGTTTACTTAGTGGGTGTAACGTGGCATGGTGGATGTATAAGTGTTGTTACGTGTCAATGGTGGATGTACTAGTTTGGTGTACGTAGGCCAATGGTGGATTACAGTTGTGTGTACGTGGCATGTTGGAAATGTACTAGTGTGTTACGTGGCATGGTGGATGTACTATGTGTGTTTCGTGGCATGGATGTTACTAAGTGTGTGTACGCGTGGCATGGTTGATGTACAAAGTTGTGTACGTGGCATGGTGGAATGTAAACTAGTGTGTGTAACGTGGCATGGTGATGTACTAGTGTGTATTCCCAGGCATGGTGGATGTACTAGTGTGTATACCTGGCATGGAGGATGTACTAGTGTATGAACGTCGGCAGGTGATGAAATGATAGCAAGTGTGCGTACGTGGCATTTGGATGTACTAGTTGTGTTCGTGGCCAGGTGGATGAACTAGTGTGTGTACGTGGCATGGCGGTGATGTACAAGTGTGTGTACGTGGCATTGTTGGATGTACTATGTGTATACCTGGGCAAAGGTGGATGTACTATGGGAGTAACGTGGCATGGTGTGGACGTACTAGTGTGTGAACGTGCATAGTGATGTACTAGTGTATGTACGTGGCATGGTGGATTGTACAAGTGTGTGTTACGTGGCATGGTGTATGTACTAGTGATGTACGTGGCATGTGGAATGGTACTATGTATGTACGTGGCATGCTGTAAGTACTAGTGTGTATACCCTGGCATGGTGTATGTACTAGTGTGTGTACGTGCATGGTGTATGTACTAGTGTGACCGTGGCATAGTGGATGTACTAGTGTGTGAACTTGGCATGGTGGATGTACTAGGTGTGTGTCCGTGGCATGGTGGACTGTACTAGTTTGTGTACGTGGCATTGGTGATGTGACTATGAGATGACTGGCATGGTGGATGTACTAGTGAGTGTACTTGCATGGTCGATGTACCAGTTGTGTATAACGTGGCAGTGGAATGTACTAGTGTGTGTACGTGCATGGTGGAATGGTTCCTAGGTGTGTACGAGCAAGGTGGATGTACTAGTGTGTGTACGTGGCATGGGTGGATGTATAGTGTTTATACCGGAACCTTCACGGTGGATTACTATTGTGTGTAACGTAGCATGGAGGAAGTACTGAAGTGAGTGTACTTGGGCAGGAGGATGTACAAGTGTGTATACCTGGCATGGTGGATGTACTTAGATAGAGTGTACGTGGCCAATGGTGGAATGTACTAGTATGTAACGTTGCAATAGTGATTACAAGTGAGTGTACGTGGCATGGTGGATGTACTAGTGTGTGGTGTACGTGGCAATGGTGGATGTACTAGTGTGTGTAACGTGGCATGGTGGATGTACTAGTGTGTGTATCTTGGCATTGTGGGATTCTAGTGTGTGTAACGAGGCATGGTGAGTACTAGTGTTATACCTGGCATGGTAGGTTTAACTAGTGTGTGTAGCGTAGCATGGTGGATTGTACAAGTGTTGTGTACGATGGCCATGGTTGATGTACTAGTGTTTATACCTGGCTGGTGATGGTACTAGTGTGTGTAACGTGCATGGAGGATGAACTAGACGGTGAACGTGGCATAGAGGATGTACTAGTGGTGTGACGTGGCATGGTGGATGATACTAGTGTTGTGCGTGTCATGTTGATGACAGTGTGGTGTACGTGGCCTGGGGATGTACTATGTGTGTACTGGCATGGTGGATGTACTAGGTGTGTGACGGTGGCGATGGTGGATGTAACTAGAGTTAGGTACGTGGCCAATGGTGATAGTACTAATGTGTGTACGTGGCATGATGGAAGACTAGTGTGTGTACTGGCAGGTGGATGTACTAGTGTTTATACCTGGCATTGGTGGATGTACTGAGTTGTGAGGAACGTGGCATGGGGTGATGGTGGGGGGGTGGATGTCCTAGTTTGTGTACGTGGCATGGTGGAGTACTAGTGTGTGTACGTGGCATGGTGGATGTACAAGTGTGTATACCTGGCATGGTGTATGTACTAGTGTGATGTACGTGCCATGGTGGATGTACTAGTGTGTGAACGTGGCATGGTTGGATGTAACTAGTGTGTGTACGGGCATGGTGGATGTACTAGTATGGAACGTGGCATATGGATGTACTAGTGTGTGGTACGTGGTCATGGTGGATGTACTAGTGTTGGCGTGGCATGGAGGATGTACTAGTGTGGTGTACGTGGCATGGTGGATGTACTAGTGTGTGTACGTGGCATGGTTGATTACTAGTGTGTGTTACGTGGCATGGTGGATGTGCTAGTGTATATGTACGAGTCATGGTGGATGTACTAGTACTTGTACGTGGCATTGTGGAATGTACTAGTGTGTATACCTGCCATGGTGGATGTAACAAGTGTATGTACGTGGACATGGTGATGTACTAGTGTGGGGTGTACGTGGAATGGTGGATGTACTAGTGTGTGTACGTGGGGCATGGTGGAATGTACTAGTGTGTGTACGTGGCATGGTGGATGTACTAGTGGGTGTACGTGGCATTAGGATGTACTATTGTGTTGTACGGCATATTGGATTTAACTAGTGTGTTGTACGTGCATGGAAGATGTACTAGTGTGTGAACGGGCATGGTTCATGTACCAGTGTGTGTGTACGTGGCATGGTGGATGTCCTAGTGATGGTATCGTGGCATGGAGGATGTACTAGTGTGGTTACGTGCATGGTGGAGTACTAGTGTGTTAACGTGGCATGGTGGATGAACAAGTTGTGTGTACGTGGCATGGTGATGTACTACTGTGTGTACGTGGCAGGGTGGGATGTACAAGTGTGGTGTACTTGGCGATGGTGGAATTTATACTAGGTGTGTAAGGCGTGGCATGGTGGATGAACTATGTGAGTACGTGGCATAGGTGGATGTACTAGTTGATGTACAGCATGGTGGATGTACTAAGTGTGTATCCCTGGCATGGTGTGATGTAACTAGTAGTATGTACGTGCAATGTGGATGTACTATAGTGTGTACGTGGCATGGTGATGTACTAGTGTTGTACGTGGCATGGAGGATGTAACTAGTGTGTAGTACGTGGCATGGTTGATTTACTAGTGTGGTGTACGTGGCCAAGGTTGTGTACTAGTGTGTACGCTGGCATAGTGATGTACTAGTGTGTTTACTGGCATGGTGGCATGTACTAGTGTGTGTACGTTGGCATGGTGGATGTACTAGTGTGTTACGTGGCCTGGTGGATAGTACTAGTGTGTGTACTGGCATGGTGATGTACTAGTGATGTGTACGTAGGGCCATGGTGGATGTACTACGAGTGTTACTGCATGGGGGATGTAACAGTGTGTGTACGTGGCATGGTTGTGATGTACTAGTGTGTGTTAACCTGGCATGGTGGATGACTAGTGTGTATACTCTGGCATGTGATGTCTAGTGTTATGTACGTGGCATGGTGGATGTTACTATTGTGCGTACGTGGCATTGTGGAAGTTACTAGTGTGTTATTACGTGGCCTGGTGGGATTACTAGTGTGTGTACGAGGCATGGTAGGATGGGTACAAGTGTGGTTAAGTGGCATTGTGGATGTACTAGTGTGTATACGGCTGCATGGTGGATGTACTAGTGTGTGTACGTGGCATGGTGGATGTACAGTGTGTGAACGTGGCATAGTGGATTGTACAAGTGTGTATGTACTTGGCTATGGTGTGATGTACTAGTGTGTGTACGAGGCAGGTGGATGTAACTAGTGTGTGTACGTGGTCAAGGATGGATGAACAAGATGTGAGTACGGGCAAGGTGGATGAATACTATGTGTAAACCTGGCAGGTGTAAGTACTAGTGTGTGAACGTGGCATGGTGAGGATTTACTAGTGTAACGTGCATAGTGGGAAGTACTAGTGTGTGTACAGTCATGTTGAATGAACATGAGAGTGTATGCGTGGCATGGTGGAGGGTGGTTGTTTTTTAATGGGGGTTTTTGGCTAGTGTGTGACGTGGCATGGTGGATGTACTATTGTGGTGTATGTGCATGGTGGATGTACTAGTGTTGTACGTGGCATGTCGATGTACTAGTGATGTACGGTGGCAGGTGATGTACTTAGAGTTGTACGTGGCATGGAGGATGTACAAGTTGTGTACGTGCATGGTGGAATGTACTAGTGTGTGTACGTGGCATGGTGAGGTACTAGTGTGTATACCTGGCATGGTGGATGTACTATAGTGGTGTAACGTACATGGTGGAGTGTACTAGTGTGTGTACGGTGGCAATGTGGATGTACCTAGTGTGTAACCTGGCATGGTGGATTTACTGGGGAGTGTGATTTACGTGGCATGGTGGAATGTACTAGTATGTGAACTGGCATAGTTGGATGTACTAGTGTGTGTAACGTGGCATGGTGGATGTACTAGTGTGTGTACGTGGCATGGTGGATGTATCTAGTGTGTGTACGTTGGCAGGTGGATGTACAAGTGTGGTACGTGGCATTGTGATGTACTAGTGTGTGTACGTGGCATGGTAGGATGTACTAGTGTGTAGTACGTGGCATTGTAGGATGTACAATAGTGTGTACGTGGCATGATGGGATGTACTAGTGTGTGAACTGGCATGGTGGATGTACTAGTGTGATACCTGGCATGGTTGAGTACTAGTGTGTGTACGTGGCTGGTGGATGTACTAGTTGTGTGTACGTGGCATGGTGGATGTACTAAGTGAGTTTACGTGGCATGGGTGGATGTACTAGTGTGGTATACCTGCATGGTGGATGTACTATGTGTGTACGTGGCATGGTGGATTTGAAGCTAGTTGTGTGAACTGCATAGTGGATATACAAGTGTGTTTACGTGGCATGGTGAGGGATGTACTAGTGTGGTGTAAGTTGTGCATGGAGGATGTACTATGTGTGTGTACGTGGCCATGGATGGATTGCTAGTGTATGTACGTGGCATGGTGGATGTACTAGAATGTGTACGTGGCATGGTGGATGTACTAGTGTGTATACCTGGCATAGGTGGAGTACTAGTGTATGTACCGTGGGCATGGTTGATGTACTAAAGTGTGAGGTACGTGGCATGTGGATGTACTAAGTTTGTGTACGTGGCATGGTGGATGTACTATTGTGTGTACGTGGCATGGTGGCTGTACTAGTGTGTGTAACTGGCATGGTGGATGTACAAGTTGTGGAGTACGTTGCATAGTGGGATGTACTAGTGGTGTGTACGTGCATGGTGGATGTACTAGTGTGTGTACGTGGCATGGTCATGTACTGTGAGTGTCCGAGGCATGGTGGATGTACTATTGTGTGTACTGCATGGTGATGTTACTAGTATAGTGTAACGTTGGCATGGAGGATGTACAAGTGTGTGTACGAGGCATGGTGAATGTACTAGTGTGTGTACGTGGCAATGGGTGGATGTAAATTGAGTGTACGTGGCATGGTGGATGTACTATGTGTGTACGTGGCATGGTGGATGTACTAGTGTAGGTGTACTGCATGGTGGATGACTAGTGTGTGTACGTGTCATGGTGGATGTACGTAGTGTGTGTACGTGGCATGGTGGATGAACTAGTGTGTATACCTTGCATGGTGGATGACAAGTGTAAATTACGTGGCATGTGGGATGTAACTAGTGTGTGTACGTGGCATGGTGGATTACTAGTGTGTGTACGTGGCATGGTGGATGTACTAGTGAGTGTACAAGGCATGGTGATTTACTAGTGTGTTTACGTGGCATGGTGATGTACTATGTTACGTGGCATAGTGAGGAATGTACAGTTGTGTACGTGCATGGTGGATGTACTAGTGTTTGACGTGGCATGAGGATGTACAAGTGTGTGTACGTGTGCATGGTGGATGTACTAGTGTGTGTACGTGGCATGGGTGGATGTACTAGTGTGTGTACGTGGCATGGTGGATGATACGTAGTGTGTGTACGTGGCATGGTGGGATGTACTAGTGTGTGTACGGGCATAAGTGGATGTACTAGTGTTGTACGTGGCATGGGTGGAAAAAATTTGAACCTAGTGTGATTACTGGCCATGGTGGATGTACTGAGTGTGCGTACGTGGCAATGGTGGATGTACTAGTGTGTTAAGTGCCTGGTGGAGATTGTACTAGTGTGTTGTACGAGGCATTGTGGATGTACTAGTGTGTATACCTGGCATGGTGGATGTACAAGTGAGTGTGTACGTGCATGGTGGATTACTATGAGTGAACGTGGCATAGTGGATGTACTAGTGTGTGGTACGTGGCATGGAGGATGTACTAGGTGTTTACTGGCATGGTGGATGTACAAGTTGTGTGAACGTGGCAAGGTGGATGTACTAGTGGTGGTGTACGTCTGGCACGGTGGATGTACTAGTGTAGTAATACCTGGCATGGTGGATGTACAAGTTTGATGACGTGGGCATGGTGATGTACTAGTGTGAAACGTGGCATAGTGGGATGTATAGTGTGTGTACTTGGCATGGTGGTGTACTAGTGTGTGGTAACGATGGGCCATGGTGGATGGTACTAGTGTGTGTACGTGGCATGGTGGTATGAACTAGTGTGTGTACGTGGCATGGTGGATGTACTATGTGTGTGTACGTAGGCATGGTCCGATGTACTAGTTGTGAGAACGGGCTTGGGGATGTACTAGTGTGTGTACGTGGCATGGTTGATGTACTAGTGTGTGTACGTGGCTGGTGGATGTACTAGTGTGTGTACGTGAGCATGGTTGGATGTACTAGTGTGTAAACCTGGCATGTGGATGGTACTAGTGTGTGTACGTAAGCGATGGTGGAGTTGAGTGCACAGTTATGTGTACCGTGGCATGGTGGATGTACTAGTGTGTATCCTGGCATGGTGGATGTACAGTGTGTGTACGTGGCATGGTGTGGATGAACTTAGATGTGAACCGTGGAGCATAGTGGATGTACGAGTGTGTGTACGAGGCATGGAGGATGTACTAGTGTGTGCACGTGGCATGGTGGATGAACTAGTGTGTGTAGCGGCATGTTGGATTACTAGTGTGTGTACGTGGCATGGTGGAATGTACCTATGTGTGTACGTGGCAATGGTGGAGTACTAGTGTGTGTACTGGCAAGGTGGATTACTAGTGTGATGAACGTGGCATGGTGGATGTACTAGTGTGTGTAAGCGTGGCATGGTGGATTACGAGTGTGGTGTACTGGCATGATGGATGATACTATTGTGTGACGTGGCAATGGTGGATGTACTAGTGTGTATACCTGGCATTGGTGGAATGAACTAGTGTGTGTAACGTGGCATGTGTGGATGTACAGTGTTGTACGTGGCAAGGTGATGGTACTAGTGTGTGTACTGTGGCATGGTGGATGTATCTAAGTGTGTATACCTGCATGGTGGCTGTAACTAGTGTGTGTACGTGGCATGGTGGATGTACTAGTGGTTGAACGTGGCATAGTGGATAACCAAGTGTGTGTACGTGGCATGGTGGATGTACTAGTGTTTGTTTACGTGGCATGGTGGATGTACTAGTGTGTGTACGTGGCATGGTGGATGTGCTAGTTGTATGAACGTGGCCTGGTGGATGTACTATATGTGTACGTGGCATGATGGAGAACTAGTGGTAGTACCCTTGCATGAGTGGAATGTACTAGGTTGTATGTACCGTGGCATGGTGGATGTACTAGTGTGTGTACGTGTGGCATGGTGGATGTACTAGTGTGTGTACGTGGCATGGTGGAATTTACTAGTGTGGTACGTGGCATGGTGGATTGTACTAGTGTGTGTACGTGGCATGGTGATGTACTAGTGTGTGTACGTGGCATAGTGGAATGTACTATGTTGTGTACGTGTGCATGGTTTATAGTACTAGTGTGTGTACGTGCATGTTTTCATGGTACTAGTGTGTGTACGTGGGCATGGTGGATGTACTATTGTGTGTACGTGGCATGTGGATGTACTAGTGGTGTGTACGTGCATGGTGGATGTACTAGTGTGTGTACTGCATGGTGATGTACTGTGTGTGGACGTGCATGGTTGATTTACTAGTGTGTGTACGTGCATGGTGGATGTACTAGTGTGTGTAACGTTGCATGGAGGAATGTACTATTGTGGTGTACGTGGCATGGTGATGTACTAGTGTGTGGACTGGCATGTGGGATGTACCAGTGTTTGTACGTGGCATAAGTGTATGGTACTAGTGTGTATATACCATGTCCCATGGTGGATGTACTAGTGTATGTACGTGGCATGGTGGAAGTACTAGTGTACGTGGCAAGGTGGATGTAACAAGGTGTGTACGTGGCTGGTGATGTACCAGTGTGTGACGTGGCTGGTGGAATTTACTAGTTGTGTACGTGGCATGGTGGATGTACTATTGTGTGTACGTGCATAGTGGATGTACTGTGTGTGTACGTGTGCAAGGAGGCAGTACTAAGTGTGTGTACGATGGCATGGGATGTCTCTCGTGTGTGTACGTGGCATGGTGGAAGTACTAAGTTGTGTGTACGTGGCATGGTGGATGTACTAGTGTGTGTACGAGGCATGGGGATACTAGTGTGTGTACGGGGGCATGGTGGATGTACTAGTTGTGACGTGGCATAGAGGATGTACTAGTTAGTGTACGTGGCATGTGTGATGTACTAAGGTGGTACGGTGGCATGGATGATGTACTAGTGTGTGTACGTGTCAAGTGGAGTACTAGTTGTGTGTACTGGCATGGTGGATGTACAGTGTGTACTTGCAAGTGTGGATGTACTTAGTTTGTGTACGTGCATAGGGATCTACTAGTGTGTGTACGTCTCATTGTGGTGAGATGTACTGAGTTTGTTATACCTGGCATGGGTGGAAGTAACTAAGTGTATTGTACGTGGCATGGAGGATGTATCAGTGAGAGTAACGTGGCATGGTTGATGTACTAGTGTGTGACGGGCATGGTGGATGTACTTAGTGTGTGTACGTGCATGGTGGATGTATCTATGTGTGTCGTGGCATAGTGGAGTACTAGTGTTGGTACGTGGCATGGTGGATGTACTAGTGTGTATACCTGGCATTGTGGGATGTACTAGAGTGGTGGTACGTGCATGGTGATGTACTAGTGTGGTGTTACGTGGCATGGTGGATGTACTATGTGTGTGTACGTGCATGGTGGATGTACTAGTGCGTAAACCCTGGCATGGTGGATTGTACTTAGTGTGTGTAACGTGGGCATGGTGGATGTACTAGTTTGGTGAACGTGGCATAGGTGGATGAAACAATGTGATGGTACTGGCAATGGTGGATTACTATTGATGTGTACGTGGCATGGTGTTGTACTAGTTTGTGTACGTGGGCATGTGGAGTGTTACTAGTTGTGTACGTTGGCAAGGAGGATGTACTATGTGTGGACGTGCATGGTGGATGTACTAGTGTGTTGTACGTTGGGCATGGTGGATGTACTAGTGTGTAAACACCTGGCATGGTGGATTTACAAGTGTATGTACGTGCAGGTGGATGCACTAGTGTGTTTACGTGCATGGTGGATGTACTAAGTGTGTGTACGTGCATGGTGGATGTTACTTATGGTGTGTACGTGGCCTGGTGGATGTACTAGTGTGTGTACGTTGCATGGAGGATGTACTCGTGTGTGTACGTGGCATAGTGGATGTACTAGTGTGTGGGGTAAGTGACGTGGCATGGATGGATGTACTATTGTGAGTAACGTGGCACGGATGAGATGAACAAGTGTGTGTACGTGGCCATGGTGGAATGTATTAGTGTGGTGTACGTGGCATGGTGGGAATGTACTAGTGTGTGTACGTGTGCATGGTTGATGTACTAGTTTGTGTACGGTGGCATGGGTGGATGTACTAGTGTGTGTACGTGCAAGGTGGATGTACTAGTGTGTGTACGTGGCATGGGTATGAACTAGTGAGTGTACGTGGCAAGGTGGATGAACTAGTGTGGTGTCCGTGGCATGTGGATTAACTAGTGTGTGTACGTGGCCTGGGTGGATGTACTAGTGTGTGGTGACGTTGCATGGTGGATGTACAAGTGTGTGACGTGGCATGGTGGATGTAACTATGTGTATACCTGGCAATGGTGGGATGTACTTAGTGTGTATCTGGCATGGTTGGATTAGTACCAGTGTGTGTACTTGGCATGGTGGATGTACTAGTGCGTGTGTACGTGGCATGGTGGCTGTACTATTTTGTGTACGTGGCAGGAGGATGTAACTAGTGTTGGACGTGGCATGCTGGATGTACTAGTGGTGTTACGTGGCAATGGTGATGTACTGAGTGTTGTACGTGGCATGCTGGATTCCTATGTGTGTACGATGGCATGTGGATGTACTAGTGTGTGTACTGTGGCATGGTGGATGTACTAGTGTGTGTACGTGGCATGCTGATGTACTAGTGTGGTGTACTGTGGCATGGTGGATGTACAAGTGTGTGTACGATGGCATGGTGATTGTACAATTGTGTACGTGGCAATGCTGGATGTACAAGTGTGTGTACGTGGCATGGAGAGTTACAAGTGTGGGTACTGCATGGTGAATGTACAAGTGAGTGTACGTGGCATGTGGATGTTCCTAGGTGTGTACGTGGCAAGCCTGGATGTAACTATGTGTGTACGTTGCATAGGTGGATGTACATAGTGTGTGTACGGCATGCTTGATGTACAGAGAAAAATGAGTGTGTAACGTGGCATGGTGGAGTACTAGTGTGTGTACGTGGCATGTGGCTGTACTATTGTGGTACGTGGCATGGTGATGTAGAGTGTGTGTACTGGCATGGTGGATGTACTAGTGTGTGTACGTGCAATGGTGGATGTACTAGTGTGTGAACGTGGCATGTGGATGTACTATGTGTGTGTTACTGCATGTGGATGTACTAGTGTGTGTACGTGGCATGGTGGATGTACTAGTGAGTGTACGTGGCAAGTGTATGTACAGTGGTACGTGCAATGGCTGATGTACTAGTGTGTGTACGTGGCAGGTGGATGTACTAGTGTGTAACGTGCATGCTGGTGTACTAGTGTGTGTACGTGGCATGGTGGATTTACTAGTGTGTGTATGTGGCATTTGGATGTACTAGTGTGTACGTGGATGGTGAATGTAACTATTGTGTGTACTGTGCATGGAGGATGTAACTATGTGTGTACGCATGGCTTTGTGGATGTACTATTGTGTGTACGTGGCAATGGTGATGTACTAGTGTGTGTACTGGCATGGTGGTGATGAACTAGTTGTGTGAAACGTGGCAGGTGGATTGTACTAGTGGGTGTACGTGGCATGTGGAGTTACTAGTAGTGTGTACTGGCATTGGTGGATGTACTAGTGTGTGTACGTGGCATGGTGGATGTACTATGGTGTTACGAGGCAGGTGGATTTCTAAGTGTGTGTGTACGTTGGCATGGTGGATGTAATAGTGTGTGTACAGTGGCATGGTGGATGTACTAGTGTGTGTTACCGTGGCATTGTGGATGTACTAGTGTGTGGTATCGTGCATGCTGGATGTACTAGTGTGTGTACGTGTCATGTGGATGTACTAGTGGTGTGTAGCGTGGCATGCTGGATGAACTAGTGTGTGTACTGCAGTGCAGGATGTAAAAGTGTGTGTACGTGGCATGGTGATGAACTGATAGTTCTCGTGCATTGGTGGATGTTTTAACTTGTGTTGTGTACGTGGCAAGCTGGATGTACTAGTGTGTGGTACTGGGCATGGTGGATGTACAGAGATAGTGTAACGTGGGCATGCTGGATGTACTAGTGTGTGTACGTGGCATGCTGGATGTACTAGTGTGTGACGTGGCATGCGGATGTACAAGTGTGTTACGTGGCTTGCTGGATGTACTAGTTGATGTTTACGTGGCATGGTGGATTACTACGTGTGTGTACGTGGCATGGTGGATGTACTAGGTGTGTACGTGGCATGGTGGATTCCTAGTGTTGTACGTGGCATGGTGGTAAAGAACTAGTGTGTGAACGTGTGCATGCATGGATGTACTAGTGTGTGACGAGGCATGCTGGATGTACTATAGTGAGTACAGGCATGGTGTAAGGTAACTAGTGTGTGGTACTGGCATGGTGATTACTAGTGTGTGTACGGTGGCATTCTGATGTGACTAGTGTGGTGTACGGTTGGCATGTGGATTACAAGTGTGTGTACGTGGCAATGCTGGATGTACAAGTGTGTGTACGTGCATGGTGGATGAACGAGTGTGTGTACGTGGGCATGGGGATGTATACTATGTGTTACGTGGCATGGTGGAGTACTAGTGTTGTTACGAGTCATGCTGGATGAATCTAGTGTGTGTAAACGTGGCATGCTGGATGTACTAGTGTTGGTTACGGTGGGGGCATGCTGGGCAGGTGTACTAGTTGTATGTACGTGGCATGGATGGATGTACTAGTGTGTGGTAACGTGGCATGCTGGATGTACTAGTGTGTGTACGTTGCATGGTGGATGTACTAGTGTGTGTAACGTGGCAAGGTGATGTACTAGTGTGTGTACGTGGCATGCTGGATGTACTATGTGTGTACGTGGCATGAGGATGTTTCTAGTGTGTGTACGAGGCCATGCTGATGTACATGGTGCGTACGTGGCATGGTGGCTGTATAGTGTGTGTACCTGTGTGGGGCAATGGTGGATGTACTAGTGTGTGTACGTGGCATGGGTGGATGTACTAGTGGTGGTACGTGCATGGTTGAGTTACTAGAGTGTGTACGTGGCATGGTTGGCTGAACTAGTGAGTGTAACTGGCATGCTTGATGGTAACTAATGTGTGGTTACGTGGCATTCTGAAGTACTATGTGTGTACTGGCATGCTGGATGTACTAGTGTGTGTACGTGGCATCTGGATGTACTAGTGTGTGAAACGTTGGCATGGTGTATAAGTCATTGTGTATTGTTTTAACATCTTCATAAAAAATTAGACTTATGTAATTTGTTATAAACAAATGTATTTACATGTATGATGCAGAAGATTATGTATATGAGAATCTTTTTCTTCATGTGAATAAATTATTGTAATTTTTTTGGACGGTGCAATGTGTAGACACAGAGAATCGTGAGTAAGTGTACACAATGCACACTTGCTGTACACTTTGCGTCTTTCGCAAACGAGAAGAAACTAAAAAAAAAATAAGGTCAAAATAAGAACAGTTTCATGTGAGCAACACAGAGAGCTTCACACAGTCATTAAAAGCACAAAAAAAATGTTCATAACACATTTAAACAGCAACATAACTGAACCAATTCATATTCCAGTAAAGGCATGTAAGAGCGATGAAAAGGAACAACGTAACTAAAGTTTGCAAATAAATGTAATCAATGATAAGTTCTCATTTGTTTTCACTCATTAATATGAGAAGACTGAGGCTGGTGAGACGGCTGTAAAAAATAAAAGTCTATATTCTGCAGTAAAATGACATGGATGATTATTTCACCTGGTTGTGTTATGTTGTGTAATGTTAGTGTATGTTGTTTATGTTTTTTATTTGGGTAATGTTGTGTATTTGTGTGTTGTTGTGTATGTTTGTGTATGGTTGTTTTATGTTGTTGTTACACTGCTTTGTGTTTGTGCCCATGGCCCCGTGCAGGCCAAGCCCCCCCCCCAGAGAGAGAAGCGGAGGCCTTGTGTCGTGATGCCAGGCCGCTGTGTGAGCGAGGCAAGTCTGGGCATAACTGAAGTGGCAAGGCCTAGTGGCAGCACCAGCAATAGCGCGAAATATAACTAATAAGCTGGCAGACAGCATGGGCTGTCTGTGCAGACCAGTACAAGGCTGTCTACAATGACACTGCTACACTACTGCCTCACAGTGACACTGCTACACTACTGCCACAGCATGACACTGCTACACTACCTGCCTCACATAACACTGCTACAGCTACTGCCTCACATAACACTGCTACACCTACTGCCTCACATGACACTGCTACACAACTGCCTCACATGAACTGCTACACTACTGCCACACATGACACTGCTAACACTACTGCCTCACATAACTCTGCTACACTACTGCCCACAACATGACACTTCTGCTACACACTCCTGCCACACATCACTGCTACACAACTGCCGACACAATACACTTGCTACACAACTGCCACACATAATACTGCAACACTAACTGCCACACATAACTACTGCTACACTACTGCCTCACATAACACTGCTACACTACTCCACTCATATACACATGCTACACTACTGCCACACACATGGCACTGCAACAACTACTGGCCTCACATGACAACTGTTTAACCGTATCACTTAATGAAATAGTTTTTCCATGCCCATGTAATTTAAAAAGAGGAAATTGGGATCTCGCTAACTCTCGCAAATCACGTGAGATTAAAACGTGAAACAGCGAGTTCAATTCGCCGTTTTATATCGCCATTGAATGCCTGCGCAACGATAGTTCTCTTTTTTATTTACATATTTTTGTAGTTTTTTTTTTTTTAACAAACAAGGACATACTTACTGGCAACCGATATCCCGTTATCTCTGAGAACAACAGTAGTACATCCAGCTTATCCTGCAATCCTGCTAACCTGTGAAAATCCGTACCCATGCCTGTATTTTTTATTTGTTTTTTTTGTTTTTTGTGTATGTTGTTTATGTTGTTTATTTTTTTTATGTTGTGTATTTTGTTTTTGTTGTGTTGTTGTGTATGTTGTTTATGTTGTGTATGTTTGTTTTTGTTTATGTTTTTTTATGTTGTTTAGTTGTGTTGTTGTGATGTTGTTTTTGTTGTTTAGTTGTGTAGTTGTGTTGTTGTGTATGTTGTTTATGTTGGTATTTTGTGATTTTTGTTTAGTTGTTATGGTGTATTTTTGTTAGTTTTTTATGTTGTGTATTTTGGGTTATGTTGTTTATGTTGTGTTGTTGTGTATGTTGTGTATGTTGTGTTGTTGTGTATTTGTGAAATTTTGTTTTGTTGTGTTGTTTTGTATGTTGTGTAGTTGTGTATGTTTGTATGTTGTTTAGTTGTTTTGTTGTGTATTTGTTAGTTGTGTATGTTGTGATGTTTGTTGTTGTTTTGTTGTGTATGTTGTGTTGTTGTTATGTTGTGTATGTTGTTTATGTTGTGTATGTTGTGTATGTTGTTTGTTGTTATGTTGTGTATTTTTTGTGTATGTTGTTTATGTTGTGTATGTTGTGTATGTTGTGTATGTTGTGTATTTTGTGTATGTTTTTTTAGTTGTGTATGTTGTTTTTGTTGTGTATGTTGTGTTGTTGTTTTGTTGTGTATGTTGTTATGTTGTTTATGTTGTTTGTTGGTATGTTGTGTAGTTGTTTATTTTGTGTTGTTGTGTAGTTGTTTATTTTGTTTTTGTTGTTATGTTTTTGAGTTTGTGTATGTTGTTTTGTTGTGTATGTTGTGTGGGGGTTGTTTATGGTGTATTTGTGTATGTTGGTAGTTGTGTATTTGTGTATGTTGTTTTGTTGTGTATTTTGTGCTGTTGTGTATTTGTTTTTTTGGGGTTTGTGTATGTTGTGTATGTTGTGTATGTTGTTTATGTTGTGTATGTTGTGTATGTTGTTTATGTTGTGTATGTTGTTATGTTGTTTGTTTTATGTTGTGTATGTTGTGTAGTTGTGTATTTGTGTATTTTTGTGTATTTTGTGTATGTTTTTATATTGTGTATGTTGTGTATTTGTTTATGTTGTGTATGTTGTGTATTGTTGTGTTATTGTGTATATTGTTATGTTGTGTATGTTGTGTATTTGTTTATGTTGTGTTGTTGTGTTGTTGTGTATGTTTGTATTTTGTTTATGTTGTTATGTTGTGTATTTTGTGAGTTTGTATGTTGTGTATTTGTGTTTTGTGTTTTTTGTGTAGTGTGTATGTTGTGTATGTTTTTTTATTTTGTGTATTTTTGTTTAGTTGTGTATTTTGTGTAGTTTGTATGTTGTTTATTTGTGTATTTGTTATGTTGTGTATTTGTGAAAGTTTGTATGTTGTGTTGTTGTTAGTTATTTCTCTTTCACTTCAATTCCAAATTTTTAATTTAAAATTTTCCCCCCAAGTGTTATGCAGACTTGTACTGTATTGAGAATTATTTATTATTTGAGTTTTCTTTGTAACATCAAAAAAACAAATGAATTTGGGGATACATGTTACAGTAATCCAGATACAAAAATTATGATTTTTTCACTTGTTACAGCAGACCAGAAAGACCATTCTGTCTATAAGTTAAAGAGATACAAAGATCAATTTAAAAAAGATGTAAAAAAAACCATACGCAGTACAGAAGAAATACGAGGACTGTTTTAAAAAGAACAAAAAAGACAAGGATCACGGTGTTATATGATACAAATATGCGAAACTTAACGCAGAAATAAAAACATAAAAATAAAAAGAAGAAACAAATTAAAAGCTAATGTCCTCTCCATGGTAGTCTGGCTGGAAGACGCTTCCGCCTTCTGGGCGACCGCTTCCAGCCTTCCCGGACGCGTTCCCGCCTTCCTGGGGGAGCTTTCGCCCCTTTTGGGCGACGCTTCCAGCCTTCCTGGACACGCTTCCGCCTTCCTGGACGACTTCCAGCCCTTCCCGGGCGACGCTTACAGCCTTCCGGGGGACGCTTCCAGCCTTCCCGGCGGCCCCTTTCCCGCCTTCCCGGACGACGCTTCCCGCCTTCCTGGGGGCGACGCTTCCAGCCTTCCTGGCGACGTTCCGCTTCCCGGGGGGAGTTCCAGCCTTCCCGGACGCGCTTCCGCCCTTTGGGCGAGCTTCCGCCTTCCTGGACGACGCTTTCCCGCCTCCCGGATCCCCGTTTTTTACATTAAAGCAGATTTTTGTGTGTTCTTCCCGGAAAACAATCTGGCTGTATATAGGGTATAACACGTTATTCTAGATAATTTTTTCAGAGTGGAGTGGGAACACACAAACATTGTCAAAAATTAACAAAGCCAATCATTTTATAATTAGTTATACCGACTTTCAAAAGTTTGTTCGTAATGTGTGTAATTTCTTTCCACTATAAAAATTACATACATAATTTTTTCCTTCATTTTGTATAGTAATAACCGATTTTTTACTTGTCTGTTTTCTGAACGTATCTGAAAGGTTTCTATTTATGCACATTTTCTTGGGGGCCAAAAAGTGCAAGCAAACATTAAGTCTCTTTAAAATTTAGGAACTCGAATGTTTTAAAAAATAATTTAGATAATTGACCCTT